>CM046844.1:17020829-17304011 GCA_025618425.1 Heliocidaris tuberculata | reverse complement strand
AAGAAGAAGAAGAAGAAGAAGAAGAAGAAGAAGAAGAAGAAGAAGAAGATAGAAGAAGAAGAAGAAGAAGAAAGAAGAAGAAGAAGAAGAAGAAGAAGAAGAAGAAGAAGAAGAAGAAGAAGAAGAAGAAGAAGAAGAAGAAGAAGAAGAAGAAGAAGAAGAAAGAAGAAGAAAGAAGAAGAAGAAGAAGAAGAAGAAGAAGAAGAAGAAGAAGAAGAAGAAGAAGAAGAAGAAGAAAAAAAGCAGTGACATTTTCATAGAGAGGAATTGGTCACCCCTCCTCTTTTATAAATATCGTAGGTATTTTGTAAGTAACGCACTTCCCACTGCTTCATCGAAACTTGTACGTAAATAATGTGTAATATATATGCATCCACGAAGTTAGCAGTTTTCCTTGCTTACCCCCATGTATAAATTCGCTTTAAATCTAGTCTATATATATTGCAAACGACAGTAACCACAGAGTCTTCTCCTTAACCCCCTTTTATCCTAAACCACACGTGTAAAACCATGGATCAACCCAAATCGGTGCCCATTATCGGACTTTGACGCTACGCCAAAAATACCCCATTGATCACCCCACCACATACCCCCACCCAAACATTCCACATCCACTCTTTCTCTCACTCCCTCCCCCTCTCTCTCTAACTATCTATCCGTATATCTGTATCTTTCTATCTCTCTCTCACTCTTCTCAACTGCATTTTTCTCTCTCCCTCTCTACATTTCTTCCAATCTTTCCTTCTCTCCCTTCCTCCTCTCTCTCTATCTCTCTCTCCCCTTTCTCTATCTGTACCCCCCCCCTCTCTCTCTCTTTCCCCAACTCCTCTTTCTTCCCCTTCCCCTTCTCTCTCTCTCTCTCTCTCTCTCTCTCTCTGTCTCAAGTCGAAGTATTACTATACTGTCTGGTCTAGGTCTTCGAGAGTTTCCCTTCCCTATTACCCTCCTAATCCCCTACCTCTCGTGATTATTATCCCCTTAATCCCAACCACAGGAAGACAAAGATGATCTTAATACCTTTTGAGGTATTACCATCAAACAACCCTTCGAAATGCGTCTATTTCCACAGCAGAAGGAGCATTTTCCTTAACGACACTAACTTATCGTCCTCAACAACGATTATGACACACATTCTCGTGATTCTGATAATAGGAATATCCATCTCCTTTTCTCGGTTTCTGATTTCGAACCATCATTTTGTAATCATAAATCCATAGTACCTGCCTATTGCGAGCTAATGTAAGGATTTTTAAAAATGTGAGAAAAAGAAGAATGAAAAAGGAAGACCTTTCCCAGTCTTTCCCTAACATATGGGCCGCGGAGCCGGGGGGGGGGGGCTGCAGCCCCCTCCCACTTTTTTGAGTAGACACGTTAAAAAAAATATCGGAAAAAGGCTCGAAAAATGTCATCAATGAGTGAAATCACATCAGCCCCCCCTTTCAAAAACGCTCCGCGGCCCCTGTATTATGCATAAGGTAATCCGAGATATAGGCCTATTATCATCGTAAACATTACAAACATTGAATTGAAATGTGATGGTTTATTTAAAAAAGAGTTGTTATTAACCATGTCATAATGATAACACCAAGAAACAAATGTAAAATAGTAAATAATCATCGAAATAGAAGAAATTATAGGGGAACACATAATTATGAAGGATAAAATAAAAAATAAGGAAGTAAAAAAAAAAGGTTCAATAGGTAATGCAAAATTATTTAAGATTTTTTTCAGTTTCTTGTAGCCTGATGAGTGATGAGAATTAAAATTGTAGAAAAGAATTATGATAATCAATATTAGACTAGTTATTCAAATGAATATATTACAAATGACCCTAATACAACCCCTAAAATAAGTTTCGAACCGGGATACAAGGTATAACTACTGAGGGCTTTTCCTTATTACGATCGATGGTGGCGTCTGTAAATAAACCACAATCTTTGACAGAAAAGGGTCTGTGAAAGAATCCGCAAATCTTTAACCTATTTACAGGTATAATTATGATTAACCTCTATACCATCATTAGAGTTATTCTTTAGGCTATGTTAACATAATGAGGCAGTAAAATTGATTATAAGAAAACGATTATTAGCCTGTGAATGACGAAATTCCGTCCGACAATGTATGCTATTGCGGCAATTTCTAAATAGTATTTCGACGTCTCCAAATTGTGTCTCGTTTTTAAAGAATATTCTTCGACGACAATGCACTAATTGTTGTCAAATGTCGGGTGACGTAATATTTCTATAATGAAAGAAATAGGAACCCTTTAAATATTCGGTGAAACTCGTTCAACTTTAGGGTGAATTTATTCCAGTGCTGTTATTCACGAGATACAAATTGAATATGCAATTACCGCCAAACAATTCAGCCACAAATTGCCCCTCATTATCGGGATGTATGACTCTACATCGTTTTATGCTTGGTGTTAAAATTGTCTGTCGTAATTCTGATGATTTCTGTTGTAAGAGTGTATAAAGGAGAAATTGGAAGAAGGAGGGAGAGACGGAAGGAGATAGAGTGATAGAGCGAGGAAGAGAGAGAGAGAGAGAGAGAGAGAGAGAGAGAGAGAGAGAGAGAGAGGGATGATACAAGAAGGAGAATAGTTTGTAGAAAATAAACATCAACATCGCATGGTCGTTTCTGCCGCTAAAACCTGGAAAAACATTGTTCTCTCTTTTGTGTCGTATTTTGTTGATTTTTATTCTTATTTAGAATGATGCCTCTGTCTGTCTCGTTCGAGTAAAGAGCATGTAGAAAAGATGTAAGATGGATACAGAACACCATTGTTTTCTGAAGAGATGCCATTTGGCGTCATGGGTGAATTTTGCTCTCAAGAGAGAGAGAGAGAGAGAGGGGGGGGGGGGGTGAGAAAAAAGAAAGAAGAGGAAGACAACGAGAGAAGAGAAAGGTGTACAATGTAGAAGAGAGGGGTGAGAGAAAGTGTGTATGTGTGTGGGGTGTGTGTGTATGTGTGTGAGAGAGATAGAGAGAAAGAGAAAGAGAGAGAGAGAGAGAGAGAGGTAGAAGGAGAGAGAACCAAGAGAGGCGTTAGAGAGGTAAACATAACACAGAGAGATGAAAAATAAGATAGGAAAGAGAAGGGAGAAAAAATGAGGAAAGAGGAAAAAGAACGAGAAGGATATGCAGAAAGAAAAGGGAGAGAGAGAGAGAGAGAGGGGGGGGGGGGGGGGGTAGTTAACGATACCATCATAACTATGGCGACGTTTTGAAGTATTTACTGTACGTCTGACAAAATAAGAAACTCTGAAGACACTGCAGGGATTGGCAAAGAGACCCCGATCCTTTAACAGACAGTTATAAATCATGCTTTAATTGGAATGGGTTGTTGAAGATTGAAAAGTAAGATTTATCCGTTCATGTTTTAATGACGTCAGACTCTGAGACTCTGACATACTTCAGGACCGAACCACATGAGTCGATGAGAATTGATATGTGGATTTCTAGAGCATTACTGCGGGCTCTAGACTATAGACAAGACGAATTGAACTTTACCACAAATACATGGATTGCACCTCTCCAAAATTACCATTTTATTTATACAAGTTAAACCACATACTAAAGAAGCATGTGGCGTATCCAGCCTCTAATTTCAACAGGGGGGGGGGGTAAAATAGAGGTGGGACGTACCTTGCATGCTGTGTATACTGAAAGTTGTATTTATTTAATTTTTTCATTTATGTATTTATTGATATTATTATTTTTTTTTTGGGGGGGGGGCGTCTGCTTGATACGCCACTGGATACGCCACTACGGTAGATGTCAAGTAACACTGAATACATCTGAGATGAATTGAAAGTAGTTTCGAAAATAACACTGGTGGTGTCTTTTATTTGTAATGTAAAGATGTTTCAAATATATCAATATTGCTTTGTAATACAAACGATTTTGGTATAATTCCTAAATTTAGAACTGATTGCAGAGGTCACTGACTTTGTCCCAAGTAAAAACGACCATTAAAACCATTTAAGCGTTGTAAATAAGAACGTATATAGCCATTACTATGTAAACACCTCGTTATCATATCTGTCACTCGTACAATTTTCTCAAATCTGTGCTTTATTTGCCTTGCAATTCTGCCAGAAAGGCATTAAAATCTCCGGCTACAAAATATATATCCAACTTTTTTTTTCTTCAGGAAAACGGATACAATATGTCACTTTGGATGTGATAATTGCTGCGTAAATTGTAGAAATTGCGTGTTTATTTAGCAAAAATATTCAGGAATGCTTGTGAGGAGATAAACAAGTAGTAGCGGATAACATGGAAAAGGAAATAATTTAAAACCAACACAATTTTGGCGCGAACTTGGCAAGATGTCGTAGATGAACACGATAAGTGAGGCACATGCTGATGCTCATCTATACGCAATCGGTTGGTTAGCATTAAAATGTCAGAATATTGGCACAACTTCTAGAGGCTGTAAAAGACGAAAGTGTTTCCACCAATATCAAATAGGGAAACGAAATGTATTCATTTAAATTTCCGGGCCGTGGGCAGATTTGAATTTAGCATCTTTCTGCAACTTCTGTTAGGTTCGGTGTCTAGACATTTTGGCAAGCAATCACCGAGGAAACTGATGAGTTTTCTTTAATTGGTTTGACCAGTTGACACGAGTATTTATTTGGCCATTCTTTTCTGGTCGTTACGTTTCTGTATTTCGTCGGGGAACCTGGTGGTTGTTAATTACACATCATTGTATAGTAATTTTAATGTGATTATATTTGTAGACGATGTGAAAGTCTCATTTGTTTTCTTTCTTTAACTGTTTAATGTGATTATATTTGTAGACGATTGGATTACAGAAATTCAGTGTTTGTTTTTATTTCGGCGAGTTACGCTTTTAGATGATGAAAGTGATGTAATTGAATGCTGTTGCATGTGTTGTTTTGACTGGCGTGTGATTAGCATGATTAATTAGATATAGCTAAAATCCCAAAGGTGTAAATTGCCAAGGCATTTGGCAAAACATATGCAAACAATACTAGAAGAAAAAAAAAGATTTTCTAAAACTTTCGTGAACAATATCACAAACAAAGTGGAAAAGTTTGGTTCGGTATAGCCCAAACTAAACTGTGGTAGAAAAATGGAAAAAAAGAACAATGGAGAGTGAAATGCATGTGAAAAGGGGAGGGCTTAACAGGGTACTTGAAAGTAAACCTCGTCTTATTCTGCTTCAAGCCAAACTTCCAGATCAAGAATATACCATTTCAAACGACCGTTCCGAACTGTTCCAGTAGTGGTGGACCTTATATCATAACCGCTGTTGAACTATTCTGGTATTATATATCCCCAAGGAAAATTCCGTCTAGAATATCTCCTTCCAAATCCATGCGCTGATCTAGGCAGCTCCCTAGAGTTGAGGAAAGAAAGGTCTTGGGGTTCGCCCCTAGCTCAAGTAAGATCGACATTGAGGAGTCAAGTTCCATCCAGATTCTTAACAATTTCTAGAATTTTATTACTGTCTAAAGAAAGAAACTTGCTACAAAATGTATTTAGGCTCTCAATTTCAGCTCTCGGCTACCTCTGTTCTGTAGCCAGGTTTTGGTGGTACAAAATGTGCCATAAAAGCCTCAAAACCAAACAAGACTCAGCTCAAACAAGTGTGCAGAAGTTGTTCTTGAAAGAAGGCGAGTCATATTGTCCTTCAAAAATCTGAGATCGAGAGCTACAAATCTGCACTTATATAGCTACACGTTGTTCTGTGTGTAATTGCAGCTTTATTCATCTAAAACTAAATCAATTAACTTTATTTTGATAATCGTTTCTTAATTGTAACATTTAGTTAAGAAATGCCTCTCCATACCAAGGAATGATTTAAAACTTTTATAATAAATGCAAAGGTTGTGTCTGTGTTTTTCCTTATTGGAAATATTCGTGCGAATCAAGAATTTTCCAACGACATGAACGAGAATGCCGTCTAAATTTTTGCCACTTTTCAATGGCACTTCTGCATCTGCATTGAATGTCAACGTGGGAGGCTTAACAGCTTGGCAACGTTACTCCTTTTTGAGCACCTATACGGAGATCAAGGAGCTTCAACTTGCAGAGATCCATTACAAAAGGACCGTACCGCAGACATGCAGATTTCATCGGTGAGATGATCTGATACTATCAGAAGAATGTTGTTGTGTCCCATCCTCCTTCTCTACCTCGACAATGGATTCGTGGTGGGTCGAATGCCAGACTGACGTTGATGAGCCCGTGGTAATGACCGCTAGATCGTCGCTGATTACGTGCTCGGGTTATTGAACCTCCAAGATGCTATCGCCACTTTCGACGTTGTGGGTCCGTATATACATGTACATACCTTCGGGGTTCGCTTCACTTCTCGTTACTGGGACCAGAGAACTCTGCTGGGACGTTGCAGAAGTAGAACTGATCTTTGAGGTTACTCTGATTTATTTTAGATTTTGGGGTGTTTTTTTTCTTTCCTATGTATTGCATATACATTTTGATTCATTTATCCGATGACCTATATTATAATATCCATGGTTTCTTTGTTTATTTAATTGAAAAAACAACATAATCCTAGATATTTCAACCAATGAGTGCTGTCGTGGAGGTGGGAGGGGGGGGGGGGTAGGAGGGGAACTGCAACTAGCTAATCAATATGGGCAAGAACTAGTGTTGTATCATACATGTAAATGTATATTACCTATACTCAAGAAAGGGAGAATCAAACATTTTTATCACCTTTCTGAACTTTAAACGGAAAAAATGACTCAATGATTCCATGCACTTTTTTTCTTCTATATATAAAGTAAAAATGTACGAGACTTGGTCTGTCTGGACTCGCTGCATGGCTACTAAATCTTGTTGATGGGACCCGATATATCCCAGCCGAGAGGATCTATAAATACACCTTGGCCATGACTCGACATTGGTGTGATAATTCTTTGGACCGTCTTGAGTAGATGAACCTTGACACATATATATTCGAGGCTCACATCACTCTCACTGATGGTGATGGCTCTGATTATGCACAACTGCAGTTTGCTTGTGTATATAGGCCTATATCCTGGCTTCTGGGCTTACTGGGTCTCTTGACTAAATCGATTTATAAAAAAAAATGATTTGTTTCCACTATTCTTTGCTAGAAGAACATTTTGAGTGTGATAGGATGGTCTATAATTTCTAGAGTGAAATCTTTGATTTGTAACGAATTTTTTAAAAGTAAGAAAAAGAAAGAAAGAATATATATGTGTATGGGCGAGTCCAATGTATTTCCCATGTTAACAAGTGTTATGGAATTGTAGTATGGAATTATAAACATGAATTGACATCCCCCTAAATATTGACATATCTTTCTACTTGATTATTTTGTCTGATTCAAGCTTTAGTAGGGCTATCAGCTTAATACAGCAATCAGGTACTACAGTTTTAGATATGGTTGATAACGTATGGGACCTAAAATAGTTTGGACTTGCCCATATATAAATGAATGCGAACACAACCCAAACGATCAAGGGGTTTAATACCATTATGCCTATAATAATTATTCACTTTGACGAAAGAAAGAAAGAATATTATCATTATTAAAAGAAGAGAAGAGTGTCAAATGGAAATGATCATACCAAGAGACGTGAATGTTAATGAATCATTTGACATTTAAACCGAGTGTTTGGGTGGCGTTTGTAGTTGTTATTGTGATGTGACATGATCTCCCTGTGGGTATCGAACCTGTCTTCACTCTATACATCACCCCTCTGCCTCTCTCTTCCTCCCAAAATGGGCACGATGGGTGTGGAGACAGGGACGTTTTACTTCCGATATGAAAACACCAAAAAATGTTCGTTCCCAAGACATTCTTTTTTTGTCATTTATACAGGAAAGAAACTTTCACTCTTGATCAGCACGATTGTGGTCTTTTTTTGTTGCTATATAGTTTTGTTTTGATTTGTATATGCTCATCGGAATTGTGAGGGGCAGGAATGATTGTTTTCTGGTATATATAGACGCTGATTAAGAAATGAGGAAATGGCAGAAGTAGTACACATGGTGCTGCCTGAAATATGATTTTGCAAAATGCAAGCTAATTTTTATATTGTAAAATACGTTTATTCTAGTTTCTTATGAATTTATTAGATCCTTAGTTTATGACAAAGTGCAAGATTTTAAGGATTGACCTATACGAACACAGTTTTTATAGAGGGTGTATCTATGCAACATAAAGAGGCGTAAGATGAACCTTGATTGAAAGATGACAAAACACGAACAGATAGTATGTGGAGTGATGTTCAGATGGAGAGAGAGAGAGAGAGAGAGAGAGAGAGAGAGAGAGAGATGCGAGAAAGGGAGTGAGAGTCTGAGAGACAAAAAGATAAATATGAGATGGCTATCCCTCATCTCTTAAACTTGCCTTTTGATTAGATGTACAATCGGGAAATTGTCACAAATAGATAACAGTTGCCTGACTTAAGCCAGTGACTCTCCCAACTTAACCTTCTGAAAGATGCGGCTTTCGAAATGTCAAACTTTGCGGGTTATTATCTCCTTCGCATCGAACCACATGGACAAATCAAAGAAAACTTTTGATCCCATGCCAAAAAGTGAGATTTGTTATGCTTTTCTGCTTGATTCTTCGCAATCCTTGGAGATTTTCATGATATTTAGCGTCCCTTTCATCAAGTATTCGGAAATTTATCTTGTTTCCTCCGAAGGATGGAATACAAGATGTGGTCATCACGGACGGCCAGACAGGAGGAACGATGGATGGCGAGGCGTGGCGTGTCGGCGGCATATATGCATGCAAGCCCCCCAAAACCGTTACTGGAGCCATCGAGCCCCATTTGAACCTGTCTCTAATTTTTCCTCCTTGCAGTGAAAAAAATTGATACAGACCTTGAAATCCATCTTACCAGGGGCGTCGATTCTTGCCATGACTGGGTGATGAGACATGGATGGGGTTTGGATATTGGGAGGGAAAGGAGGGGGGGGGGGGGGTTCTGTGAAGAGGGCCTATTTGTATTTGTTACTAATGAAATTTTTACGTTCGGGAGGCAACTCTCATGCAGTGTACGCTTTGATGGCAACGGCGCTTTTCGAAAAATGATCAATATTCTACACATTCTATTTTTTAACCAACAAAAAGTTAAAAATACTGTAAATGGCAAAACAGTGCAGAATACTAATTTCCTTAAGAAGTGAATGTTTTAGAGACCAATAAGCTAACCGATATCTTGCAGTCACAGACTCTTGTATTGAATCGAGCCAAGACTATTTACGTGAAGCTTGAAAAACTATACGGACTATGCGGCAGCCATGTGTTAAGGCCACCGCACACCTTACGATCGGTCTGCGATCCGATTTGTGAAATAAATCGCTATGGCATTAAATATTGGCATTTTAACAAATGAAATCTACCCTATTCAGGTTCTGAAAAGTAACATGAATACTAAATATAGGGTTTTGGTGAGCTGTCAGCTTTCTACAGGGAATAAGGGTAAAATTAGTTTCAAATCGTAGGCAGTCGTACGATTGTTGTGACGTCGCTACGACTCGGAGCTGATTTGGCCATTCCACCGACTAGAAAACTCGGCGAAGGCCGTATTATCAATTTTTACTATCTATATGGCTATTCAGACCTTCATTTAACAGTACTTTTCGTTTTTAAATGACTTGTCAAATGATATTACATTTTCTTCTGAAATCGGATCGCAGACCGATCGTAAGGTGTGCGGTGGCCTTTAGTCTGAATTTTTAGCCCCTTACTAACAAGGGTTTTAAGTCTGTAAACCAGAAAGCGGACGTTCCCAATTGAGCAGGGGTTATTTTTAGCTTGTCCCTGAGTGGTATTTCAAGCGCCATATCGGCGTGTCTCATCAAGTAGCAGCGAAGTAACGACAGACACGGTCACTGATGGAAACGTGTCTCTAGAAAAGTCAACATGTCTTACATTTTTTTTTACTCTCTCCATTTTTCATTTTCGCCTCTGAAAATGAGGTTTTATTCGGATGTTATCGTGAACATCAAGGAAGGAATTTAAAAATCGAATCATTTCACATGAGATTGGGACGAGGGACCGATTGATTAGAGGTACAGGATCAGCTTGATAGCGATCTTGAATTTAGCATCTCAGGTGACGCATCGGTATTTCATCTTGATAGAAAATATCAAAGTTTAACATTCTGTAAAATTGAAATAATTCTTGAAAGTACGCAACCCGTTCCCACTCCTTGATACATACAAACAATACATTACACGAGGTACAAAAGAAGAGAGCCAAAAGTCATAAATGAAATTAAAAAAAACAAAAAAACAAAAAAACATGTGAGTCAATGATATATTCTTGAATCATGTAAAATATTTTTTTTTTCACAAAAAAAGAAGATTTCATGAGATGTGTCCTCACACTATAAAGCGCTTGCAATGACCACGAAAGTGTCATCATGTAGTTATAGACATTATATTTGACGAATGCTTCGACCGTGCTTATATTGTGTTTACAACTTTCTACAGACATAATGGTTCATATGAAAACCATTAGATCAAACTCGAGGAAGGAAGTGAACCTGTATCTGTTATATACACCGTTCACTAATATTATACGTGTGAAGATATTTTTTTAAGACAGGAGGATGGGGGGGGGGGGGGGGGTTCTGATATAATTAGGGTCATGGCAGTTACATTGTCTGGTGCAGGAGTAAAGCATTATAATTATCAATCATTCTACACTTTTGCAAAGATATCACTTACCACAGTTGCCTTTCAATTCAAAAGCACCGTTGGCAAAAGATTTCCATATGAGATTGCGCAATATAAAATGTCATTCCAAATTTATAGAAAGATGATATTGTATATTAGAATATATATTCAGTATTCTTTCTCATCAAACTGTCAACCATATAAAGCAACTTCGGTCGTCTTATGAAGACGTGCTTGCTTGCATTTCAGTACTTTTCTTACATCCTTCTGTAAATTGTATGGATAAACAACAACCCTCTCCCGAAAAGGAAACAACAAATGAACACAATTAACAAGCAAACAAAAAATGATTATATAAACATGATATAAGTTTGTGACGACAAAATCAACAATGACAAGCAATTCAACAGTATTAAAACCCTGATAATAATATTCTCAGCATGATAATCCCAACCTGCAGAAATCATGAGTTTCACATTTCATCTATTCTTTACAGATAATTAGGAATTTAAACAAAATTTAATATACAGAATAGGCTATTTCTTTGAATATAAGGGCAATGTTGGATATAAACTCTCTTATATCTACATGACACCATACATCAACAGACTACTTGAGAAAGGAATGCGTGGATGTCGTGTTTTTTTTTTGTCGGCATCCTTGTCTGGAATGACCCCTCATGGATGCATGGGATGTTCCTAATAGGATGAATTTCCGACCAATATTTATATACTTGACCTTGATTTGTAATAAGTTGAGGTCTGCTAAACAAAGAGACACCTAGCCTAGCCCGACACGTGCTACCACGAATAATTAGCTGCTTGAAATCCAAACTGTTTATTTTTAGTTGTCCTGACTGTTTTATATATAAACATTACATTATTTTCATCCATTAGAGGAGTGAGAGTGTGGTATATTGTCCATCGGATTTTAAATTCATATTTTTGTTTTCACAATCCGTGTATGTCAATTTCAACATTGAATGCTATTTATCTGACTACTATATAAAAGCAATCATTTTCTCGTAGATAAGCAATCAGTCGACCTACGACTTCACGTCCTTCAATTAAGGGACTTGGTATTTGAGGATAAAAGTCTTACTAAAGGGCACTAGCGTATCTGCTTGGTTTCGAACCCAGGACCTCCAGGTTACGGACCTCTACTCTATACCACTGAGCCATCACGTCTCCATACATACACTTGTACATTTTTTAGTCGAAAAAATACACTGGGGAGGGGGGGGGGGGTTGTTGGTTGTGGGCTTGTTGTTGAAAAAATTCTCTCATCATACCCATTATCCAGTTCTGGATCTCGGGTCAAAAGAGAGAGAGAGAGAGAGATGCGAGAAAGGGAGTGAGAGTCTGAGAGAAAAAAGAAACGAAAAAGTATGACGCATTTGACAATGACCTCTCACCGATTTTCTTTTTCGATCAAAAGAATACAGTTTTATTGTTAGCATTCCGTCCCGGCATTCCGTTGTCAATTCCGGCACACGATGTGTGAATTAGGACCTAATGATGAGCGGCCGCCCCATGCCGAGAATTACTAATGGGTCTCTATTAAGGACCCCCAATCTTTAAAGTATATCACGATGCGTGGAGGAGGAGATGGGTGAAAGGGGAGAAGAAAACACGGTCTCGATCACTGACAAGTCAAGGGGATGACAATTTTAATTTGACAATTTTATAAATATTTTTCTGGTAAATATTCATCGGCATTTTTATATCCTTCTTCATACGTTCCTTTTCAGTTTTCTTCTTTCATGATCCAACTGTCTTTTTTCTCTCTCATTCTGTCATTCGTTCTCTCCTTCATTATCCTTTTCACAATTTTTTTTTGTCTGTCAGATTTTTATTTAATTCTCTCGCTTATCGTAAGACGTATCTTTTTGCTCTCATCTGATTTTACATACCGTAATAATTTCTCACTTTAAGACAAAAGTACGATATTAGATCAAAGTTAATTATTATTTATTAAATCATTCTTCTTTTTGTTATTTCATCACAATACAGGCCTAATACATGCCCGTATCAAGAGCTATCGATGGCAGGCCATAGGAGACCGTGTACACGATCATACACACGCATGGTAAAAGTATGGAGACCCAACTGTGGTTACTCAAATCAGTGGTGCGTCGGCTACGAAAGGAGGTAAGAATACTGTCAATTGCATTTTTTACATGCTAAAATCATTCAAATCTGGGCCTTTAACATTCTTTTAACATTGAAATTGATCATCTTCTTCATAGTTGGTGGAGCATTTGCGTTTCTTTACGTGAAATATGTGCCTAAAATGTGTGCGTCAAGCTTAAATGGATTCCTGATGACAGGTGTATTGCGGCTTTACGTATGCGCAGTGTGTGCCATTTGATTGGTCAAAAGTATTACACAACGCCGTCTGCATGGTATTGACAATGTTGGTTGGGTAACAGTAAACTCGCTCACTAGAATACTGCGCTTTAAAAAAAAAATGGAGATTTCAACTCATTATGTCCCTATAATACGTATTTAAAGCTATAAACTACTTCTCTAATCATTCTAGGAATTTAAAGGGTAACATTCTGGCATACACCTTAATCGCATAATGATGTAATAAAACTGGGCAGATCCTTTCCTCTTATGAACTAGATTATCAGCAATTCGTTTCCTATGGTTATGCAGTTTGTCGCATGCACTTTTAGATTCGGAAATTGATAAAGGGTAATGAAGTTCCCGTTTCTTTCATGTTGTGGGTAGTTTATGGATGACATTGGAACTGGCATGGGGAGGAAATAAGTGGGCGTGGTTATGGGAATGAGGGGTATATGAGCTGAATATTGGGGTAATGGGGGGGGGGGGTGATCATGGGAGAAAGGGGTGAAGGCAGGGGAAAGGAAAAGTATGAGAAGGAGAGAGACTCGAGATTAAAGAAATTGGGTCTTGGAGAAGATGATAGAATAGAAGGAAAATGGGAACAAGATTGAAAGGAAAGGGATTAATAACCACAATTTAAAAGTGGACAGTTAAAAAACAACAACAAACAAACAAGCAATCAGATCAAATAAAGAGACTTGGTTGAGTTCTGGGAAAGGTGAACAATAATTAATTTTGTGAGGTTTCTCATTCCTTTTACGTCATTTTGGTAGAACATCTCAACATCATAGTAAAAATGTCCCCTCAAAAGGATTGCTTTTCAAATGCCCTCATATTTGAAATAATTATGTCGAGAAATAGCTGAAGTGTTTGGGCCGAACATTCATGCCATGCACAAGTGTGTGCAGTCCCATATAGGCCTACCCATTTTTGTGTGCTGTGCATGTACTTGTCGGCGAGATTGGGTCAATTTCTTATTATTTCATGATTCCAAAACCTCACAGTAGACACCATTTCTTATATGTAGACATGATCAACCTTTCCAAATTGCTCAGAGACCGTTTCTTTCACAATGACTCCCATGACCAGAACTCACCTTAATCTTTAACTATTTTGCATGCGACATTCGGGTATAGTGTTCCCATCATTGACAAATCAAAATGGCCCTACTTCACATTGTTCATATACATTTTAATTATTTCAGGAACTTGTAATTAGTGTTCATTGTCATAAACTGAGTTCTCCATAGGACCCTTCCTTTATAGAAATTCTTGATTCACGAAAATATTGGAAGAAAATATATACCTTACATTAAATTTGAATTGAATTTGAGTGTTTTATAACGATTTCTAACTATCAATTTTCTAAGGAGAACCCCACCATGAAATAGTAAAAGGGAGCATAATGAGACTTCCTCAATTTATCTTAGGTATACCTAGGTGTGCTTCATGATCATAAAAACCAGCCCTAGCATAGCCTAAAGGATTACATTCCAGTGGTTCATGAAAATCTCTTTTTCTTCATACAAAGCTTCAAATAGAAAGGATATTTTTATGATAATCCATACACCATGCTGAAGGCCTCTTGGTCATGAGATCCGATACAATACATCCTGATTAATGGAAGCATGTGGCTTCCTTGTATCGCTCAGGCAAGCTTCCTCCACGCGGAAGCCCGGGCGAGGAAGCACATGCACTGGCCGCCGAGCGACCTTCTTCTACTTCTTCTTCACGTGGGCTGTCCGTTATAGGGTCTGACAATAAGCATCAACATGGATATACACATATGGGCATGATGGGGCGCTGTATATTTTGAAGAGCAGTCGTGTCAGTCCTAATATAATCAACTTTTAAAGTTTATTTCTCAGCTCTCAGACCTATAGAATTTCCTATCAAAATAGCTTTTACACTTTCACGACATTGTCTTTATGTATTGAATGTGCTTCGTAAAACTTAAAAAGAACTTGGGGGCAAACCTTTAAAATGTGAAAGGAATTTTCAGGATGTTATATAAGGATGAATATTAGATTAAACCAAAATTATAAGTGAATAATATGAATGGAACCTCCTAAAGCTGTCATCTTCACAAGACTGAAATGTTTCGATCTTTAACATAAGTTTAAGTCAGCTCCAAATCAAAATTTCCGTTGTCAGCAAATATAAGTGCATACATGTGAAGTGCTATTCTTTAAAAAAAGAGAAACGTTTTCTTATTCAAATTATGAAAGGTTATTTTAAGTCCAAATACACTGCATCATGGACGGACTGAGGGTTTGAGAAAGGTGGGGCGAGTACCCCCTCCCCCCCAAAAAAAAATTCTGCTAGCTGTCTTAGTCTTGCTCAGGGGCTCGGCGGATGGGGGGGGGGGGGGGGGTGGGCGTGGAGGGCAGGAGAAATTCTCCCTTATTATTTTTCCTTGAATATGCAATATTGGCGGGGGGGGGGGGTCCGAATTAGCCCCTGCTATTGGTTAAAACGGGACATGTCGATGGAGAATGCGGTGTTGCATTAAACCGACGGTGTCACCGAATCTTGGCAAGCCGTTACTAAATCGGGGCTTGGTTGGATCTCGGCTGATTGCTGAATGACATTTCGGCGGGAAAAAAGCACGCCCAGGAGAGGAAATGGGTGATGGGATCTATTAAAGGGAAAATGAAATTATATACGTTAACAAAAATTGAAGGGAAAATGCCAGAATGTGCATGCATGCATGAGAACATTATGTTGTGCATTCGGGAAAAGGGAATTGAAATTGAAACAGCAACGGGGTTATAGTAAGAGAGAGAGAGAGAGAGAGAGAGAGAGAGAGAGAGAGAGAGAGAGAGAAGAGAGAGAGGAAGAGAGAGAGAGAGAGAGGAAGAGAGAGATATAGAGTTGGGGATAAGATGAGATAAATAGAAAGGTAAAGGGGGGGGGGGGAGAAGGGGGGGGGGGCAAAGATTGAGAGAGAAAAAAAATATTTGAAAAAAGAAAGCGGTCAATAATTAAAAAAAAATGATTTAAATAGATACAGTGTGAGAGAGCAAAGAATGAATGAGAGATAAGGAAAAAAAGGAAAAAGAAAAACCATAAAAATATATAGAGAGAGTGAGAGAGATAGGGAGAGACGATATAGATAACGGAGAAGAATTTTGGGCTGGGAATCTTTGGATATACTTTGACACAGGTCATGGGGTCATGGGCATAACCGTTCCAATGGAATATGGAAAACGGAAAACTGAAGAAGTATTTCCCGCGTTAATTAGTAATGTATAATTATAAGAACCGAACGAAAAGCATGCCCAAATATATCATGAGCAAGGCTAAGAAAATAAAGAAAAAATGACAAGAGTGGTTGTGAAGGTATATAGGACTGTCTGTAATGTGAAAATACAATGTGTGAAAAATATAAATGAAACACAACTGTTGCCATGACTTGTAAGACTGGGTAATGATTGTCACGCTTCACATTTTTTTTTTTTTATTGTCTGGAATACAAATTAATGACTCACTACATTTTATCTTCTGGAAGCCGAGATACCGTCAGTGACGTAAAATAGATCTACAAACCATGCAAACAGGGCCCTGTTTCATAAAACTTGGCATCAATGACAAGTTACAATAACTGTTATAAGCTACTGAAATCCTTGCATCTGATTGGCTGAGGGCAAATTTGTCAGTAAAAATCACTGACAAGACACTTGATGAAACTCTCCACAGAGGTTGCAAATCAATCAGAACTTACTACAGGCTACCACGATATTGATAATGACATGCACCTGATGTTTTAATAGCCAAAGTCGCTTAGTGTAAATTTTCAGCTAATAAGCTCGACGTGGTGGGCTACCAACATGAAATTATCAGCATGGTGCTACGGTATTTTTAAACATAGTCACGTTCGCCTTCATGGGGGTCCGATCGCCGCCATTTTGAATTAGAGCTGCTACCCTTTCTCTCGGATGTCAGGTCCAAATTGACACAAAGGCTGTATTGTATTCTGAATATTTTGTCTTGTTCTTTTTTGTATTATGGTTGGAGAATTAGGTAATAAGGCATTTCAAGTGCCGACTGATTTCCTCCGTTCAAGATTTAAAAAAAAGAAGATACGATAAAACAGATAAACCCAAGTAGAGAGAGAGAAGAAAAGGAGGGGCTATATAATTACGAAACATCTTGACATCAATAGGAACAGGGAGCTTAGTTCCTTCATAAGAAGGAAAAGGCAAAGAAGAAATAGATGATAATACATTATAAATAGGATCGTATGCAAACATGCAAAATTATGAGACATAAAGTGGAAATTATATAAGACAGAATATGAAAAAGAGAAAATGTCTAAATAAAGATCGTTTGAGACGTTCGTCAGATTGCTGAAAACCGTAACTAAAAATGGTATACCATTCTATCATTAACGGTTTGTGTACTTCACTATTCTTATAAAGGAGAGAAAACCTGTTTAAAAAGTTCAATTATTCTATTTCGGAGGATCAAGGCAAGAGCTAATTTGGTAGGGTCATTTTTTTGTTGCCTGATACAGTACGTACCCTCTGGCCCTCATTCTGAGTTCAAGGTTTCTAATTTAATCTTAACGTCAAAACTCAAATGAAGTCAGTATTTTCCTACGGTTGTGTTTTTGATGACAGAGTACAAAATTCACAGCGTCCAAACTTAAATTTACAGAAAATGACTTATAAATGTCAAGCGGGTTGTTGGCCCTCACGTCATTAACTTTTTTTTTGGGGGAAAAAAAGTATTGGGGTAAAATCTTGAGCAGGATACCGATACCAAACTTTGTGGTAACAGGTGGATTTCATACACTGAACTCTAGACTGTCAGTGGATTTCATACAAGTAAAAGTCAGCCTGGTTCTTCCTAGTCGTTTTATTTTTTTGTGGAAACTGTCGTGCTTAGAGCCAGGTCATGAATGATTATATTTTGTTTACGATCATGAAATCAAATCAAGATATTCTCACAATTTTGATATTATCTCAATTTTACGTCATCGTACTAAAGATTTCACAGTTTTTCAGACGTATAATCGTAAATACAATAAACAAACTGAAACAAAGTAAAATCTCAAAAGAAAAGTAGCTTGTAAGAGGCTATTAAAGTATATGCGGCTAGCTCCAGTAACAAGAAATCGTGGCGAAAGTGAGTTTTATGTTCCTTATTATAGTATAATATACGATCACTTACGTATATTGTTTTCTGTATATCTAAATTTCATATGTTCATTGCATTCATGTAATTCATGTAATTAAGGATTTAGCTCTAAATGTCTAATCTAAACGAATAAACTATGTAATTTCTCTTGCAGAACGGCCTACTACACGTCATATCGCATTGTGTATGAGAGGACATACGAGACGAAATACAAATGCTGTCACGGCTGGTCCAGGCTCAACGGTGAATCGGGCTGCCAATATCGTAAGTTTCTTCAGCGCGAGAAATTACCATTCGCTGTCATGTCCGTGCTTGTAATTCTGTTCATACGTTAGTGGTTCAATTTTCTTTTTGTTAAGAATAATGAAGGCTTAAATAGGCCTACATGTAATGTTGTAGATCATGTTAAATCTAGAATCAAGTTTTTGGTGCATCATCACTCAGACATCATCACTCACGTTGCTTTTGATCCCCTTCCCATATCCAAATGAGCGATGGATGACATAGAGTTTGAGGCTTAATAGGGTGTTGATAAAAATTGTGTCAGGGAATGTGACCCCCAATGAAAAAAAAAAAAAATTCTTATAGGTGGTTGGTAAAATTTTGATGAGTCATCAGGTGATTATTCTATCTTTTTTTTCCATTTTTTTTTTTTTTTTTTTTTTGGGGGGGGGGGGAGGGGGGATTTTAAGCTCTCTTGTCAGCAAATTCAGTCCAACACCCCCCAGTCGAAGCGATCCAGTGAGCCCCTGGTTAAGATTTTATAAAAAAGGACAAGATATAACTGATAGTGGCAGGATGTGGTAATGAAACAATGGTCCGACAGTCATTTATAGTTCCTGGCCTATGTTATCTTGATTGCCAATCTTCCATAGATGTGAACATAGTGTGCTCATATTTTTTTAGAAATTTAACACACACTGGTTTCGATTCAGGAGAAAAAGGGAGCTTGAAATTTTGTTGAATGATTAAAGTTTTTTGTCTTTTTATTGTGATGTGCATGTACACAACTGAGGTGGACATACACGTACTAAAGTGAGAGATTTGTTCAGATTTTTTGTGTACAATCCAGTTCCAACTATTGACGCCATCTACTTAATACTTCTTTTATTATTTTAATGTTTAAATTTTGAGGGTAAGTTGATTTGAGGTTAAGTTGATAAAGGCATAATATTTTAATGTGTTTAAATTTTTTTCCCCATTTTACTTATATTGTCAAGGAATTCGCAGGTCTGTTATCAATGACGGCCCTTTCACTTTTTTTTTTTCGGGGGGAGGGGGATGGGGGATGGAGGGGTGTATCTTCTGGACAGTCCAGCTTGGTGCATTAAGCAGACTTCTCAGTCTAGAAAAAGACTTAGTTTACTCCGATATGTGGATATGAGAGAGTAATAGGTGACCCTGCAGTATACAGGGTTCATCTTCAAGCCAAGAAAATAAATCATACTCAATACATGCCATAATCAAAATATTGTTTTAAATCAAATGAATTCACACCTGTTTTGCAGAGTTGAATAATAAAAGGGCGGGGATATTATTCTTCCATTTGACCTTTAAATTCACAAATCGTTCACAGGGAATGGCAGGCTACAACTAGTGTCGATCATGGACTTTGGTTCTGAAGGCCTACATGTAGATCTATATTCCACCCTTTATAGGGCTTATGTGAAAATTGACAGGCAGCCTGTATCTGTGGGAAAGAAGTAGGCCTATATTTCTACTTTACCACCCCTCTCCTACATTTACTAAGTATGAATTCAAATACTGCATGAAATATAGAACCCCTCTGCAAAATATTAAGGTTAAGTTGATAAAGGCAAAATATTTTAATGTATTACATTTCAATTAATCTGTAAGGACATACTTGAAAAATAGGTTTTGTTAATTTTCCTCACGGAAAGAAAAGGATGAAGAAAGATTCAAGGGCTTTCCGCTTATTTATGATATGTATCATTATTGAAAACAATTTTAATCAAGAAGGAGAATTGGGAAATTCGATTGGTGGACCCCAGAGCAGAGTAGACTTTGGTTGAACATTGAAAAAAAGAAGGAGAAATTACAAAGAAGGATTATTCTCTGAATACGAAAAGCGAGTCTTCTTGTCGGTCAGTTCTTGATCTTGCAGCTTGGTTATGCTAGTGTCCTGCAGTGAGATGGAATGGATGACCTAATCTAATAAGTCCATCTGACGGAACCAATCAGGGCCATCGTTATCATCCAAACGGTTGTCACTCACGAAAAGGAAGGAATTGTTAAGATTTTCATCCTTCAGACTAAGGATAATATCATATAACTTAACCCCAAACTTGAGAGAGCTCCCGAGTGTATTTAGTATGATGATATGCCTTGGACAGAAAGCAGTAAAGTTCTAGCTTCTAAAAAAAATTGGGCTCCACAGTAACGTTCATTATAAGAAGTCTGAATTGAAATCTTTAGGGTATGGGTACATAGGCCCCCCCTTGTTGATTTTTTTTTTTTGGGGGTAGGGGGGGGGGGGGGTTCCAGAGGTTAAATTTGGAGGCCCCATTCTTTACTCTCGTTAGTGCCAGATTCCTTCAAAATTTTCAGTCAAGGCATATGTTTCCTGTCATAATATATGCTGTAAGCTATGTGTTGTAATCTAGGTAATTTGGGAGAGTTAGAAGGGCATTAACTCCATTGTAATATTTTGTTAGAATTAATGTCAATCTGGCTCTTAGACATTATCAATTCCAAATTTTCAACAGCCAGATTAAACAAAAAAAGGTTTGCTTATTTGAGAGAAAAATATATGTAGACATGGCAATATGTGATCTTGAGAAGGAAAGAGTGATAATAATCTTAATGACAAATTTCCATTTTTTATGCCTCCATAATTCAAACTTGTTGGTATTGTAAAAGGAAATATAGATCCTTATATTTGGAGCACTGTTTGTCAGACTCACATTAAAATGATATCTACAGGTTATAGACAGGACATTTGCTGTAACCTCAAAACTTTATAACCTTTCAGGAATTCCCCAAAGGTCATCAAATTTCCACATCCTGGTACAATTTTTTTAAGGGCATAAAGTCAGCCTTATGGACGATAAAGTTTTCCATCAAATATTTATTCCGGGCCAAAGTCAACTACAAGCCTTCCAATTTCCAGGATCAAACGCGAGATGGGTAATCTTTTGCTTCACCCTTAATCTTCTTAAATCCACTTTGAAAAAAAAAATATGACAGAACGGAACATCTGGAATTTCTGGACAGGAAGTTTTTGGTTCATCAGAGAAGCTTGCAACAGCCAGTCAGCCACGTTGTATATGCATGCATAGCCATGGCAACATGTACCGAAGGCTGCTTTGCCGCTTCGGTCAAAGTTTCCCGTAATGCGTGACTTCCTCTGGACTGTCATTTGATGGTACAGAGGTAAAGCTGCAAGCCCATGAATTATAGGAGTTGCTAAGACTCCATTTTTTGGAACCCCTTGATTTTCTTAGTCAACCGTATAGTGGCTTTCGACTTCTTTGGTGAATGATTGGTCCACAGGCTGGGCTAAATTGTAACAGGGGTCCAAGGTAGTCTAGTCCAAGGGCATATATGACCCTCTGAAATTGACAATGACCCTCTAATTTTGAATGATTATTCCATAAAAAAAGAAGAGTACAGCTGTATCTTGTTTTTGACAATTCACTTTATAAAATTAAAAAAAAAAAAAAAAAGATGGAGAATTGTAAGTGTAGAGTGGCAAGAGCCCATTGGGGGTATTGTAAGATCTTTCAGATGTTTGTGTCTATGAACTTCTAATTTGTAGGTACTTTAACTTTTTTTTCTAGTGGCAGCAGCCACAATGAAGTTCCTAACCCTATGAGAATCGAGGCTATTTTGGGATTAATCATCATGCAGATTTGGGATTGATTATTATCCTGATATTATGCCGCAGGCTTAGTTACTTGCACCAAGCATTTAAGTGGAACGACACGCAGTCTAGGTTGCCTGAGGCGTATTTACTAGCACCATCATGTCTGAATGGGACTACGTGTACATCATGTAGCCTTAGTTGGCAGTTGCTTAATTGCTGACACCATTGTGTATGAGCGGGACTACATATAGATTTGATTATATATTATCAGATTGATAGGGATAAGCTGTTTGAAATCAGGTCCACAGGGGGTGCTTGCTATACGAACTCAAATCCTCTCCAATCCTTTTTTGTCCTGCAAAAAAAAACTTCTATAAAACTTCAGATTAATCATCACTGATTTAGAGTTAATTTTAATTCTGATATGTTTCTGGAGGCTTAATTACTAACACCATTGTATATGAGTGGGACTATACATGTAGATTTGATTGCATTTGATCCGATCAATGGAGACAAGCTGGTAGGAATCAGAGAGGAAAGTCCACAGGGTGCCCTATGAACTAAACTGTCTCTCGTCACCCTGCCTGAAAATATGACATCCTGATCGGCCCTCTGGATCTCACCCTGCATCAAACTAGAACCAGATGTGTGAGGTGGGTCCTAGCCTCGCTCATGAGGCCTGCTTACTTAAATCATATCAATATCATCTATATCAAATGTATTAACCCAGTTGGAAATGTTTTGATTTGCAGTTTGGGGGACATTTTCAAGATGTGTTGGAAGGCATGGTCATACAGTCGATATAAATTTAATAAAAAAAAGGTAGAACAAAGGTCTATTAGCGCCATTTACTTATTTTTAAAATAAAAATCATGCACTTAATAATTATGGCAACAATAATAATTTTTAAGAATATAATATGTAAAACATGTATTTTCTACAAGCCATAAGAGGCAGTTAGTTTCAGATAACTTGATTTTATTCTTCTTCTGGGTACATCAGTCTCCTTTAAGCTTGAAGCTGTGGAAAACATTTGAAACAAAACATTTAAAAAAAATTATAAGGTGCTCTGTTTTGTGGAACAGCGTACCTACATGTAATTGTAGACGCAGCTTCTATACATACCTGATGAAGCGGTAAGGTGTGATTTACCCCTGAAATTGTTGAAGATTTTCACATCTCTGCCTGGAAATGAGACCAACCGAGGACCTGAAACTGATCTTTGAATAGTCCCTTTGGTCATTGTTGGGCTTAAAGAGGAGGAACTCGATTATTGAAAATATGGAATATTTCACGGTCTGTTGCCTCCACAAATATCCACTGATCTATTCATGATGTCTTCTACTTTGATTTGACTTCAGGGGGTTGGGGGTGAGATGGGGGTGGAGAAAGAGGGTTGGGATCGGTCCGCTATGGGGCTAGAGGAAGGTGCGTGGATCTATAGGAGTGATGTAGGTGTGACAAGTGAAAGCTGAACTCGGCCATCCTAACTATTTCTTCAAAATATTTTGAACACAGAAAAAAAAAGGGTCAGGGATATTATGCATAAGGGGGTTGGGGTGAAATGGGAGGGGGTTGGGGTGAAATGGGAGGGGGTTGGGGTGAAATGGGAGGGGGGGTGAAATGGGAGAGGGGGAAGAGAGTTTGGGGTTGTCCCATGGGGCACTGGGGATGAGATGGGATGGATAAAGGGGGTTGGGGTTGTCCCACAAGGGGGTAGGGTAAGATATGGGTGGAGAAGAGGGTTGGGGTTGTCTTATAATGGGGTTCTGGATGACTGGGTGGAGTATAAAGGGGGTTGGGGTTTATCCCATAACAGTTCATAGTATCTTAGTTAATGTTGGCTGTATTTCAAGTTTAATGAACTTTGTGTCAAGCTTATAGGCATTTCAATAAACAACTGTTATTATTGTGACACAAGCAACTATTGCTTGATGACTGCTTGAGATAAGTAGGTAGGACTTCAGTATTTCAAAGTAATGACATGTTTATCTACTGAGTATGCTTAAAAATTGGCTCTAGCGTTAAAAAAAATTATTTTGAGTTAAAATACTTTGAAGAAGAAAAAAAAACAAGGATAGTTTAGACAAAGAACAGGGGAACAAAGAAGAATTTCTTTGAGGATACATGCTGAAAAAGAAAGGGGAATAATAGGAGATTGGTTGATTACATTTCATTGAATCAACAAATGATTGAATTTCAAAATAGTGGATGAAGGGCAGTGTTTGTGAATGGTAAAGTTTAGGGTAGAATTGGGTCAAATCTTAGGAGAAAAGACAATAGGTATACAGGCAACTCATGGAATTCTTGCAGTTTAGATCATGTAGTTAATGGTGAATTTTGTTTCTTAATAAATGTCTTAACTGGTCTATGTATCTCAGCCTCTTTCAATAAATCAAAGAATATGGAATTAGTTTGGTATATGTATTTTGATTTTGCACTCATTGAGACAACTTCGGATTCGATGTTATTCATTGAGATCAAGAAGACCACAGACTGAGAGAAAGCTTTTGACACAAATGAAAAAGTTGATGCAAATAGTATGCCAGTCCAAATGAATAGTTGATATGTATAATTATTTGGAATGTACCACATGTACCAGATGTTTAATGAATACATTCCCATGACAAAGGATTTCGTTGTAGATGACAGTTATTTATGATTACGAACAATGGTGTATATACTTCTTTCAACAACAGTTCCTTTCTTGACCTAAATAAGGGGGAAAAAGTAAATGCCCACTGGAATAATCAGAACAGACTGGCTATTCGTTATCACAATTGAATTAGTAATAATATATGCAGACATTGGAGAAAGACTCTTTCTTCTATTCCAAAAGTTGGAAGTGAATAAGTTTGGAAAAGAGAAACTTCAGCAGGACTTTTTTTTCCTCCTCTGATGAAGTGGTAGACTGCATGCCGGCTTCTCTTGACACAGCATACCAGGCCTGATTCAAGTTCAAGTTCAGCACTCGTAAGCAAAACACTGGACACTTGTTGTGGTTAAGATGGCTGGACTAACCCCCTGCTGGCATCTGTTCAGACACACTTTTGCAAATTGAAAGAAAACATACCGTGAACAGAAAGAAAAAGATATAAAACTCAAATACCAGTTTGGTAATGACTATAAAGGTATTTTTGTATTTCATTGTATGCTGTACAGTAATAGGAATCACCGTTATATAGAAATTTCAAAGAGAAGGAACTGTTTCCTTTTGTTAATGACATTTATCTGTATTTTCTTTAAGCTAATTAGTTAACCCAAGGAGGTACATGTACTGGGCAATCTTGCCTGGTAACTCCTGGTTAACTATTTCATCTGCCAATTTTTTGGTATACATGTACTACATGTATGTCACTATTCACTGAAACTGTAGGTGTGTTTATAGTCAATAGCAATATTTGAATAAAAAAGTTTTTTTTTAGCCCTTTGCAAGATACGGTTAATGAATCAATAGATTGTTAGAAGTTATTGCGTAGTCATCGTCATTGAATAAATGAAACAGGGTTTATGCTGAGGACAGACATACATGTATGAAGAGCTGATTATGCGTTTGAACCTTTGTGTAATGTTCTCTGTTTTTTACCAACCTGTGTAAGTTAGTATAAGTTATTGAATGCTTAACAACCTTGACTATCACGAAGATATTGAAAAATTGTGTTCTATTTTGGGCAAAAAAAAACATTAAAAATATCAAACCTGCACTGGCATGCACTTTTAAATATTGAATAGAACTTCATAGAAATTTCATTGTATTTCATTGTATCATCACAAACTTTGGTGGGAGTTTGAGTAAGACGTAAATTTAAGAAATTTAAGAAATCTTTTGTATTATGGTGGTTTCCATCACAATCAGTTTTAGTCTTTATCCAGGCAACCTGAACGATTCTGGTGTATGAACATAGTTGAGGTTGGTTGGGGGTGCATTGGGGGAAAGATTGTGTGGGCTTTTCTGCTTTGTTGTGGGGCAGTTAGGGTGCAGTTTGGATCCTAAACCACAACTGTTTAAGCATGGATTGTCTGTCTGTCTGTCTGATCAGCAAGACAGTCTAGAAATTTTAAATCCTAGTCACTACTCATACACTTAATTGGAGGGCCATACCTTTAAAGGGAAATCCAACCTTTACAGCAAGTTGCTTTGGAAGAAAGAGGAAAAATCAGAGTAGCAGATTGGTGAAAGTTTGAACGAAATTGGACAAGCAAGAAAGTTAGGAATTTTTGAAAGTTGTAATCACTATGCATATGGGAATTTCAAATTGGCCGAATAGGTAATGTCACCGTGATGTAGCTGTGGACAACTCCCCCATTCGCTCTAACGCAAAAAATGACTAAAATGTCACTTTTTTCAAAATGCATTACTGAGTAGGATCTTTTCGTTCATGAGGACCTATAACAATATGCTATCTCCAATATAATTTGAGTACTGCCCTGAGGGTAAAAGCGCCTCGAAGAAAACCGCAAATTAATGATATTTTTGTGTACGACAAATGGGAAAGTAGTCCACAAAAATGTCACAATTGACTCACCAAATTGCCAATTTGAGATAGATGTAGTGATCTCATTTTTCAAACATCCATAACTTTCTCAGTCCTTGTCTGATTTCTTTCAAACTTTCACCATCCTGTTTTTCTTATTTTTCTGCTTTCACACAAATCATCTTATTGTCAAGGTTGGTTTGCCCTTTAAAAGAAATCTCTCTTCATCACATATGCTGAGACATACATGTCTACAGATAAAACTTGATCTCTCTCTCTCTCTCTCTCTCTCTCATTCTTCTTCCCTGTCATTATTTCTTCTTTCTTACTTTCTTTTTCATTCTCTCAGTTGTGAATGGATTTATTCCTACTTGTTATGCAGTCATGTTTTTATTTTTTTGAAACTTCTTGTTTATTATGTTCACATAGTCTCTTGCAACAACCCAAACATAGCTTTTTATCAAAGAGCTCCTGAGCAATTCCTTGATTCTAGAATCAGATTTGATTAGTGAAATTCATTAGATTTATCGTGCATTTTCAGGAGGAAACCCATAATTCTGAATGATGTTTAAAGGCAGCGAAATCACACGCCATGACTCTGCGTGTTTCTAATAGGTGAAATTGGATACGTGCTAAATGGATTTTACTGCGTCTAATCTGAAGAATTACTGCTCGAATGAAGCAAAGCTGCATGCGCATGAAACATGGATTTTCACAGGGAGTTCCCCAGTCAAGCTACAGGTTGTGAGCAGGTCTGTGGTGACTTGAAGTAGAGGATGGAAGCATGATAAAATTGAGTTTTTATTGGGGAAATCCTTTCAGTTCTCCTTATAGCTATCACCATGCTACCTCGACTCACAATATGCAGGACTACATGTACATGTATCTGTAATACACATTCATGCCATCCCCCCCCCCCCCCCCCCCCATCAGAAGTTTTGAGATTCTGGTTTCCATGGAAACAGGACATGTAGTCATGGCAAGATGCTAGATGAGATTTGATAGAGGTTTGATATTTGGAGGAAGTTGCCAAAAATGGAGTTTGAGGGGTCATTTCTAGGGCATATTGTGAATACCATCGAGGAAACATGGTCCCCTCTTTCTATAAATACTTACCTGTATGTCCAAAGTTTTCTGATTTCAATCATTCTGCTACTCACATGCAACAGTATACATGTACAGTGAAACCTGTCTATAAAGACCACTCAAGGGAGACAAGAAAAGCGGTCTTTATAAGCAGGTGGTCTTTATGGACAGGTTCCTTTAATACATGTTTCAATGAGAAACACTTTTCAAGGGAAACAAAAATTGTGGTCTTTATAGACAGGTGGTCTTTCTATACACGTGGTGGCTAAAGCAGGTTTGACTGTACATGCAAAATGTTTTATTACGGAATTTCACATAGACCTAAAAAATGTAGGCTGGGGTTGCTCCCATAGGGTGGGGGTGGGGGGAGGGGGGTTGGATAGAATGAGATACATGTATGGATGGAGAAAGAAAGTTGGGGGGTTGTCGAAAATAAGGGGTTTGGCAAATGAAAACATGTTTTATTCACTTTTTATTTGTTGTACTGCCATCAATGTTTAATACAGATGTGTACAATGAAGGAAGAGTTCATGAGACATTTTTTTAGATTTGATACAAAACATGTTTCATGATATCTAACTTTACTCAACTTGTCTTTAATTTCAACAAAAAAGACAGCATTCCTTAACCCAAAATTATTGATCAGTATAGAAATTTGGATAACTATAACTGTCTATGAACAAACGGGTGAGATGACTGAAGAAAGGTATGTATTTTGATTACTAAAAATATTCTGCCTCCCATGTATACTGTTTCATGTCCACATGTAAATTTGATGTTGACTTGCACAAAAAATTGAAGATATTTAGCTGTCATCTCAGTTCAGCATGAAAACATGATTGGAGATATGTGCACAGGTGCCCATCAAAGAACAGCAAACATATGATCCAAAATGCTGAATCTCTGCCAGGCCTGACTCATCTGTTTCTCTCCATGCACGCATCTGTCCTAAGCCCGATTCAGACTACCTAAATTCATCGTATCACTACATGTATATGCAAAAAACTGTATAGCTGTATGAATACGATAAGCAGCTAATTTTTTTCATAGTATGAAACGTTGCATAGCAGAACACATGTTTGAGCATCATTTCCAACAAAAACTTGATAAAGAATCAGCATTCCCTTGTAGTCTGAGTGTTTTATCGTACAA
Source organism: Heliocidaris tuberculata (assembly GCA_025618425.1). Taxonomy (NCBI): domain Eukaryota; kingdom Metazoa; phylum Echinodermata; class Echinoidea; order Camarodonta; family Echinometridae; genus Heliocidaris; species Heliocidaris tuberculata. The sequence continues at coordinate 17,275,315 of CM046844.1, read as the reverse complement.
AAACCATATAACTGGGCGGGGCTTATTGTGTGTGCACACTGATGTAGCCAATCAGTGTAATTTTGTACGCTCCGCCTCTGTCCGTGACATAACCTGGTACAAAACGACATATGTTGTCAGCTGATCTCCGCAAAACTAGACTTTCTTTATATCTTTGTTTCTGTATATGATTGAGTGTGTAAGCTTGTTTTGCTGTACATGTACGATGATTCTTTATACGAATCTCGTATAACTGTCCCTTTGTCTGAACAGGCTATATTTCTCTCCATGCATCCATTGCATCTCTCCCACTCTCGCGCTCTCTTTCTTGTGTCTCTCTTTATTATGAGATGATTTTGAGCAGTCTGATGTTGAAACAGCATCTTTTTGCGGCTTCATGCTGTGTTGCTGCTCATAAGCCAGTATTATCATTTCACAGTTGGGTTGAATCATTTCATCATGATTTTTCATTTTCTTTCATTTTTTTTTATTTATTAAATGCCACTGTGCCAGACTTGAGTCATCTTTTTGTTCATCCCCATCTCTGTGTGTCTATCTGTCTTTTTTCCCCCTTCATTTTCTCTGTCTCGCCTTTCTTTTTATTTTTCTGTATACTTTTCTGTCTCTTTCGCTGTCCACCTTTCTATGTGTGTCTCTCTCCCTCCCCCTCTCTCTTTTTGTGTCTGTCTGTATGACTCGCTGTTCTTACAATTTTTCCCTCTTCTGAACATGCTTCTGTCAATTTAGTTCATGAATTTCTCGCCTCATTCTTTTCTCTTGGGAGACTCTAAGCAACTGACAGTGGCTAAGAGTCTGCGTCTTCAAAATGCCTGTCATTCAAAATTAGCGACTTACATGCAAAGAATGACTGATGTGTCTTTTTTTCAAGTTCATTGAGGCATGATCTTGTCTCTGTCAAACAAATGTTTGTTCTGTTTGATTGGATCTTAGCTTTTGTATAGTATGCTTTGTGACTGCATTACGTCTGAATCCGTGGTCAATGAATCTCAATGATTTATTGGAATTTTATGAACCCACGCTGATCGGTTGCATCAGTTTTGTTTGAATCATTGATTACTGTTTTAACAAATTGTTTGAACACTCGATTATATCGTCAAATCCTTTAAAACCGCAATGATTATCTTCGCAATTTCTTCAGAATCCACAGCGATTATTTCATCAAATTCCTCAAACTCGTAATGATTATTTCAAATCAGTGACACTGATGCATTTCAGGAGTCAAAAATACATACATGTAGGCCTATGGGATGAAGGATTGAAAATGTAAATTAGTTGCGATGCCCCCTGGTCTTTTCATAAGCTTTCCCTGAGGTGCAAACAAGTAGCACAGTTTATTGTCTGATTTCTTTTGACTCTTTTTCTCTTGTTGCTCCTGTCACGATCCGGACAAACACTTGGGTTGACCCAGTGCCTATCAGATCCTTATGAAAGTCAAATTAAGATTCCAGAAATTGGGAGGCATAACAATAATATGTTGTTTTCAGCTTCTGGTCTGTAAAAACAACATCTTCAACTTGCGACTTTTTTTATAACTTTGCAAGTTTTTCATGATGTAATGCAAACTTATTATTTGTTGGATATCTATGAAAGATTAGTATGAACAGATTATGAATATTAATGAGTTTCAGCTTCTGGTCTGTAGAGACAACATGTACAAATGGCCACTTTTATGACTTTGCAAGTTTTTCATGCTGTAATGCAGTATGATTTGTTGAATATCTATTAGTGATTAGTATTAACAGATTATGAATATTAATGAGAGGAACATGAATGATAGAAATGCAAGCACACCATTGCACAAAACAAATGCAAATACTGCTCACATCAGACTAGACAAGCTTGATGTACATGTACTTTGATTATTATATGTGTCTAGCAGAAGGAAAGGTAGCTAGATAACTTTGACCCTCCCCTAAAGCCATTTTGAATTTATCACTTCAAAACTTTCCAGGAGAAAGCGATTTTGAAACTTGAAACCCCAGCAGTATGGAAAAATAGATATAATGGCTAAAAACAGGGGCGTAATCTCGTAATGAGACACGCATTATTACAACGCATGCTCCCTGCAAAATGGGCTGTTATAGAGGGAACAATTGTCACTTTCTTGAGCCGTAGAGCAAATAGAGGGAATTGGCTGTAAATGGGTGTGGGGTAAATGTTTGCGGAGGCTTAGGGCTTCAGAAAGAAATACATTACAAAAGGGAGATGGTTTTTTTTTTTTTGTTGGTTGAATGGATGGATGGATGGGTTACGATTGTGAATGTGGAAGAGTATGGGTGGAGGGATGGGGGTGTTGCATTGTAAGGTGGTTGCAGGTCAGGGATGAAGTGGGACAGGTAGAGAGATGATGATGAGGGGATGGGAGAGAGGGGGGCGGGGGCGGGGAGCCATGACAGACAGGCAGGCAGACAGACAGATATACAAACAGAGTGGGAGCGGAACAGCTATACACTTGGAATTATACTAAAACCAGAATCTTTTGTGGAATGCTGACAAAATTTGCTGCCGTTTCTGGTTTTACAATTCTTTGTATGAGAGAGCTAGTACTGGATCCAGGATGTAGAGCATTGATAGGGAGATATTGGGGGGGGGGGAGGGTTAGGGGGAATGCAGGGGTCTAAATTAAGATATCTTAGGTATGAGAGGGAAAGATGGTAGTACATGAAGGTACATGTATTGTGCGGTAGATCAGTGTAAGTGATGTGTTATTTGGTTAGTTTGCAAAGAGATTAAGCAAAGAAAAGGGCAATATCCCAAGATCTATATGTTTTCCACTAATTTTTTCTTACAACAAAAAGTGCAGACACGGTCACTTTTATTGTCTCATTTGACAAAATTTGGGATCAATCACTCTTACCTTGATGTTGTCTACTTTACTACATGTGACAGATTTGAAATGAAATAAAGAATACCAATCTGTCAAGTTGGCATTTAAGACAAGATACATTGTCATGTTATTTTTCAAACGGTTTTTACCAAAAAGCATCTTTATTCTAAGAAAAATGAATGCTCTTCATCTAGGGATAAAGTCACTGGCACGTATCACCCCCGTAGATCGTATTCAACTCATAAGAATCCAGGTTAAAGTTCATGATCTCACTCCTACTTCATGCCAACGCTAATAACCATTTTCTTAATCTGATACAATTCAAAACTTCCAACCAAGTACCCTCGCTGCCCCAAGGAAATGAGTGAGGGTGCTATCGTATTCACCCATTCTTCCCTCCTCAAAGTGCTTTTAACCCTATTCCTCTCACGAAAACGGGGGCACCGCTGTACGAGCACCAACCCCGGAGGTGGAGGGGTTAATGTTAGTTGCTTAATTCGATCGGGAGAAAGTCTGTCACAAACAACTTCTTGAATATCATGAGAGAGCTCTGGAATTTGAGCCTGGGAGCTAGAACCACTTGAGTGGTGGCAGGGTCTGGGAGCTGAAGGCTTAAGGTTGATTGCGAGGTTAAGAGACTGAAGCAGACATTAATGATTGAAGTCGCTCTGATCACAGGCCTTCTTATTCCATTTGCAATCTTAAGAGGACTGTTTGAAATTGATGATTGACAAAAACTTCCATGATACTTGCCCTACCATAAAAACAATGTACTCTGAAAGTGGTTTAATAGATGAAAATGTATAGTGGTATACTGTTGCTTGATATGAAAAGGGAATAAGAGGGCTTTCTCTATGAACATAGTTATGAAAAATACATATATATATTTTGGTACACACAGGTATTCACTATTGTAGCATAAATTTTTTTTTGTAAATAGGCCTACACTGTATGCTGATTTCACTAGTGGTAAGTGTATGTAGGAGAGGGAGAGAGAGAAAGAGAGAGAGGGAGAGGGAGAGAGAGAGAGAGAGAGAGAGAGAGAGAGAGAGAGCAAGTTTGTTTGAGTTAATCACATATTGTATCAGGACTGTGTTGTTCAAAATTACCAATCAATGTGCCAGAAATGGCATCTCTCTTTTAATGAGTAATTCCAGCAAAGGAGGAAAATAATAGAAAGAGAGAGAAAGAGAGAGAGAGAGAGAGAGAGAGAGAGAGAGAGAGAGGGGGGGGGGGGGGGGGGAGGTTTATGTATACATGTAAAAAGAGAGGAGCAGACTAGAATATATTTAGATATTAAAAGCATGTGAATGGGTAATTCTCCCTTTAGTGATATTTTCATTTTAGGAACTTATTGAATCCAGATTGCCTAAAATTACACCATTCTTTGTAGGTGTAATACTCCTTTTATTCACAAGAATGCAAAGAAAGCTTTAAAGAAACAGGCATGAAGAGTGGTGTTTATGTGAAAAGGGATACATATATACGTGAAAATGAAAATAACAAATGATCATAGAAAAATCTATAGAAGCCAGTTGGATAGAGTGAGGGAAAGATAGAGGATAAGAAGAGCCAGAGGTGACTAGGTGAGTGAGAGATAGATAGATACAGAGAGAGAGAGAGAGAGAGAGAGATAGAGAGAGAGAGATATTCACACTAGTTATGAGCAAGATTGATAAAGGCTTCCTAAGAACTGCCTGGCAACAAACAAATGTGCCCAAGTCCTTTAAAGTTATGATGACGATGAATGTTTAATTGTGTGGTCTCTACAATCCTTATACTAAGTATGTGACAACTTCAACTATTGTGCACTAAAACATGGAAGATATTGTTCATTTCTCGCACCTCGTAAATTTGTGACACAAGGGTCATAGAGTGTCTGCGATCTGGCATGTATAACTATTCCTTTAAATAAACAAATTTTAGAGCAATTCAGCTTTAAAGGGGTGATTGTGTATTCATCAGATATATTTTTCATTCAAAAAATTGTTGTTTGGGGGACAGGAGGCACGATGGCTCAGTGGTAGAGCGGATGTCTTGTAACTGGAACCAAGTGTTAGTGCCCTTTGGTAAGGCATTAATCCTCATTACCAAGTCCCTCAGAGAGGACTTTATGTTGTCTGTCCCCTGGTTGCTTAGTTACAAGCATATACATGCTTTCTTAGCAGTCAGGTAGAATAAATCATCAACATTTTCATATCTTGTAGTGAGTATAATGCAATTCACAGGTGTTATGAAAATAAGAATGCCCAAGGGAAATATTATGATACATTTGCACGGGCGAAACTTTCTCTCCTTTTCTATCTTGCTGATCAAGTGATCACTTACAGAAAGTCTGTGATACAACTCCTTATTAGCAAATTAATGGCTTTTACCCATCAAAATACGAGATATTGTGATTTTTTTTTCAAGTGTATGGTGTAACTTTTACCAGAAGTAGCTGTTTGCATCTTAAGTAGATGTAAAAGAACCACAAGCTTTATTGGAATCTAGAGGGTATCATTAAAGTTTTTGACAGATAAAATGTTTGTGGGTTACATAGATAGCAGAGAAATATACAAGAATGTAAAACTAGGAATTTAAATGATTTTCTTTGTGTTCATGCTTAAGTGACAATGTCATATTTAACAAAGGAAATTCGAGAGAGCAATCACTTTTCACCGTAATGCAGAACCAGCTATGTTTTAAAACATTCCTTTGCAAGCATGGATGACTGACTCAATGCCGTCCTACTTTTCATGTTTTCATGAGCATATTGGCATGACGGGCTTAGAAAATGAATTGCATATTTCACCTGTCACTTTTCAAACTCATGTTCTTTTTGTCTGGAGATTCCAATTGGAATTTGTTACTTTGTGGCCATGTGCTCTCTTTATGGTTTCACACCTGATTTCACATAGAGATTGAATAGTGTTTTAAAAAATGAAAAATGTTTGAGGTGTCAATATTACAAATTCTGTGATAATAAAAGAATATGAAACTGTCACGTCAGTTGATATAAAGTTCACAATAGATTAATCCTTTGTACTTTCGTGACACCTGGTAATGTATTCTTAAAGATTATGCATTGTATTTTTCAAGTGCTAAGCTATGCTAAACTATATTGGCAGATTTAGTGTTTGGGGCAAAGAAAAAAATGGGTCTGATGATTATTAAGGCTTGTGAAATTCTACACAAAGAAGAATTCTACGTACAGAAAAATGGGGAAACTTGTCCTTGTAAAGTGTATTTCATCCATGGCTTGGAGCGATAAATATGAATTGGTAATCTAGTCTTAACTAGTTTCTTGTAGAAGATAGTGATTAGTGAGACCTTGAACTGGAATTCTCAATTTTGTTTGTCATATAGTATTTGAGCTTAATACAATATGTGCTTCTTCAGATCTTGGTGCAGCATAGTATGATGCTACATGCACGGGTATTGAAATTATCCTTTCACAATAGCGAATGGTAAACTTTGCCTTTAAGCGCAGGATGAAGCAATTTTCCAAACTTTACACTACATGTAGAAGGTCTCCTCCCTAGCAATTCCTGGAGGTACTATGGGACTGTGGACATGCAGATGGTGTTTTTATTGGAAAAACAGCAAAAAGATTGAAATGAGTTTCGGATGTTTATTTAGCATTGAAATGAGCCCATTAATAATTCTTGAATGAGGGATTGAAACCGCAGCTCTTCTATGAAAGCAATTGTTGTCTTAAATACCCTGTAGATATTTGCCTGTAAAGCCGAGCTCTGTATTTCTGTGGAAGCATTGTAGAAATAGTGTGATCATTGGATAAATATGAAATTCAACGAATGCAACATGTATGATGTATTGCTGTGCTGTCTTATGACAGGATGTAAACCATATAATGATCAAGTTTGGCATTGCTTGATTAAGCATTTCAGTTTGAAATAGCTTCCATGTAAGGCAAGCTTCAAGAAATTATGTACTGAATATTATAAACAAACTAAGGCATAATATGAAGAGGATAAAATACAGAATTTTATTTCTAAGGGGTATTTTTATCACTTCTAATACTTTTAGTATTTTTTTTGTCTTGTCAATCCATGACTACAAAATTTCTCAGTGGTTCATTTATCATTTACTGGGGCTTTTTGACAAGTTTGAGGGACAGTCATCTTCTGCCTCAAACTGTTATATTTGTGCTGGATATCGCGGAATTGTTATGATTTCTTCTTTACGATTATTGCTCCACATGTGTTAGGATCCAGTACAAGGTGCCTATACAGTTATAAATGCATACACTGCGAAACAACGAAACGTTCTATTCATCCAAATCAAATCTAAGTTAATGGGTACATTACTTAAGATAGTGAATGGAAACATTACGAATGGGACCTCATAAGTTTTCCCTTGTCTAATTTGGAAGCCATAATGTTTGATTGCGAACGGCAGGAAGATGTCTCGATGATGAATTGCTATGTACATGTAGATACCAAATGTGGGGTAGAGGTGCAATCTTTAAAGGGATTTGGTAACTTTGTAGAGGCTTGATAAAATCTGAGCTGCCTGGCCGTACATGCTATCATTGTACGTAATATGGTGTAAAAATGAAGCCCAGGAAAAAAAAAAAAACACTTCAAAACCATCATGTGCTTCACAAAAGTAAACTTATGCAAGTGACCCGAAATGCCAGACTCATTTTCCTCCATAGACTCAGTGTTAGACTGAAGCTTATGGCCATACGCTTTCGTAAATGGAAGTATTCAGTCATAGACATCTTAATAATAGCATTATATACCTGTATTTGAAAACCTTTCTATGCCTGGCTATTTATTTATCCTTCTGAACATCATTATACAAGACAGATATCAAAATTCAACAATTTATTAAATCATGCAAGCCTCCACAAAGTTACCGAATCCCTTTAATACCCCTTTGTGTCTGTTATGCATTGATGTAACCATTTTCATACAAGCCAGTCAATGTAAGAGTGGCAACCTTGTAGGAAATGGATGAATTGTGACAGTTTATTTCAGAAAACAGGATTGCTGAACTGCTTTTAAACGTTTTTTTTTTAATATCTCAGACTACCGACCTTGTAGAAAATGATGAATTGTGACTGTTTATCTCAGAAAAAAAAGAACAACAACAGTGAAATGCCTTTTAAAATGTTGTTCTTACAGACTAGCAACCTTGTAGAAAATGGATGAATTGTGACAATTTATTACAAAGAACAGCACCACTTAACTGCATTTTAGAATGAGATTTTAGTGTTAGAATTCAGAATTAAAAGATAAAGAATGAAAAATATGGATAAGATCTACAAACTGTCACTGAGAAGTTATTAATCAGTCAATTTGTGGATGACTTCTATTTGCTTTAGCAATTATAATTGTCTTATCTACCCAATAAATCTAGATAATTTTTGTCGGTCACTCTGAGAAAGATTTTGTCAAATGTCCACTTTTAGCCTTTAATATCTCAAGTTTTATGCATAAATGATACAGAGAGCAGAAAACAAAAAAAGATTGGGAAAAGAGAGAGAGAGAGAAGGTAGTTTTATGAGGAAATATTGATTTATATCAAACTCTTATTTGATATAATTGCTTTTTAACCTCATCATAGTCTTTTCTTCAATAATGAATTGGTGAATACTAAGATGAAGACAGTACAAGGAACAAATTATCTTTTGGAAATCAAGAGATCTGTTTTTCATAAAGTTATTACCTTTGTACAGATTACTGACACTGCAGTACTCAGGAGTAATGAAGTTTTTATGATAAAAATCCACTATTGAAATTTGTTTCAAAATGGCCCTTTTCTTATCTCCATTTAGGAAGGTATTTCTTCCTCAAGGCATAGAAATATTTCAATTTAAAGACTATTTCCAACTCTCTGTTCTGATGGAATCGTAATTCAACAAATACAAATTGATTTAAAGTTGGCCCTTTCAATTTAGAGTAATGTGAAAAGGTCCGACCTGGGGCTGTCGAAAATTCTTGACATTATGTGGTAAGCATCAAAAAGATGTAAACACACAAATCACCACTGAAATGGCAATAAGTTAGTTCCAATTTAATCAGTAGCAATTCCTTTAGGCATATGGGTTCTTTCTTTGGAATCTATTAGTAGTAAAGGGATGTTTCCAGTCATGATTTGATACATGTACATTTCAGTTATGGTGTAGATTTTCAACAAAAAAAATTCTTGACTCTAATAGTTTTGCAGTTTTCTGAATTGTGATCAATTTTCTGAGAGATCGAACTTAAGATCTAGTCTCTGGGTTTCTTTCGGTGTAATGGTTATTTCTTTGGGCACTTTTCCTGTGTATGGGGAAAAGGGGCTCTGCAAATTTCTGCCATTTCCAGCAAGGTGTGTTGTAAGTTAATTTTGAGCTCTCAGAGTTATAAAGTGAGCAAATTTTTGTAGAGACCTAACACGGAACGAGTGGATTGTTCGATTTAGGAGGCTCTTTGCCTGTGGAAATGATTCAGGAAAGTCGCTCTGCAAATCCAGCAAGGTGTGTTGTGAAATTCAACAGAGCAAGATCGTATGAAGGAAAAGAGGAATAAAAGTGGGATCCCATGGAGCCTCTAGCACAGTTGATTTAGACTGATATCAAAAGAAGCAGAATTCAAAAGACATCCTTTTACCCTCTCTCCTCCGTGCATGTTATTTCTGGGTTTGGGATGACGGGCAGAATAATATGCCCCTCAGTCATTTACCCTCAGTGAAAAAAACGTGGAAATTCGGACGATTGCTGCTGGAGTTGCACGTAATTCGAAGAAAGAGAAGGAATACTATTTATTATTCTTTGGCAACTTACTGCACGCAAACCCTGAACTAGAAAGTCACTTTCACAGGTTTGAGACATCATGATGTTGAATGTAAGCCAAGTACCCAATTCAGGTTAACCTTATTTTGATGTCGATTTGAAAAGAAGTGAAATTCAAAAGATATTTCTGTATTACTGGCTTTGGGATGAGATTTTTAAAATCTTCTCTTCCACGGTCGTCTTTCTGGAGCTTTTGATTTTGTAATGCATGAGCCAAAAGTACATTCGTTCATACCCTGTAACTTTTACACTTAAACACCCTTCTAGCTTGAAGCAGATAGTATCATTGTTTGTAAGTAATTCAGGGGGTAAATGCGTCTATCTCTGTCATATCAAGTTTATAATGATCACAAATTATTTTACTTCCATGCAACACTAGTACAAAAGGGGGAACCATTTGATGTGGAAAAGTTCAATTAGGGTTCAGTAAAGTACTTGCTACTTAATCCTTTTCAAAAATTTCCAAAATTTTTTTTCCTGCGACTGCCTTGGAGTGGTGTTCATATTTGAACAACCCTGGCAGAAGATTACCTCCAAAGTTTTCTCTCATGTGCACCCCCCCCTTAACGACTATGAATGTGCTCCGTGTTTGTCGAGCTGCCATTTACGAGGAATTAGTTTCCAGCTTTGTGTGCTATATGTTTTCTTAAGTACACCAGCCTCAGGGCAGGTAAACCAATCAAAAGTCATATGAAATGATTCAAATGATATTAGCCCCTTTCAGATAGTGTAACGATTGAAATATGTTGATATTAAGTGTTATTCTATAAGTTTTGCTTGTCTTTTAATGTTTCAGGAAATAATACAAATTGAGCATGACCTGTGATTTGATAAAATGTAGTATAGAAGTGGTGATTTTCTGTATAAAAGATCTCAAGCTAATTGCTTAGTTTTAGGTCTTCTTTAGCAATGGAATATAAATTCTTAATCAAATTTTTTTGTGGTCAGGTCATGAAATTGCAGAAGTATTCCAAATGCATCTTAACCAAATGGTTATTTTAATGAGTTGTTGAACATATTCGCAACCATCATTATTGTCATTGTAAGTTATTGCTGTTATCATCAGATCAAGAAAAATGAAAAAATACTCTCTCGTCTCATCTAAATGAGATTGATCTTTCATTGACTGTGGGAACATAAGTATAATTGCTCCATGTAGCCTTCAAAGGAAAATTAAAGTTTACATACATGTAGGTTAGGTGTGTGTTTCAAATTGAATTAAATATCACAAAGCACCCTTCTAATGATGCCAATGTCATTGAAGTTCACTGCATTCATCAAGTGGACGTGACGTGCACAGTAGGCCTCTAATGACTTTTTGACGGCGATCTAAGGTCTTTCTTGTATCAGAGTGTTCGTTCAGCAAATTGAAATTCCCACAGCTTCTGGCAATGAAAATTAATAATTGCCAATGTTTGATCCCTTTGGTTGGGTTTGTTTGCCTGGAAGTGCCACTTTTGAGAGTTTAGATACTGAAGATCTAAAGCAAGCGGACAATCGTGCACCTGCAGGATCGACAGCATCAAACCTTAACCGTGGATATCAGTCTTGTTTGCCAATAAAGTTGTGTATCTTTGGGGCATGTCTATATGACAAGTTTGATTCAGTAATCGGATGAAAATAATTGAACTTTTGTAGATGAGACAAGGCTGTTTTGCTCTTGCAAATTTGTAATTTTCTGTGTCTTTGCATTTCAAGTAATACCCCTAAAGGCCTTTGACATACAGTGTTAGGCAAATCCTTTGTTACAATGTGCAGTACATGGCTTCTCAATGTCATTCATATTGTTGAATATCCTTTTGATAGAATATAAGTAGTTGAGGTAGAAATGTGAACCTTATCTTTGATATGCAGAGGAAAAGCAGTTATGATATCCCATTATCAAATAAAATGTGTCATAGCTTGTTGATGCCTTTATTTTAGTAAAGATGCAGAATTGGAGAAGGTTGATAGAATTACATATAAGTCTGAAATCAAAGGATATTGCATTTTACCAAATTAGGGATCAGGTAAATTCTTTTGACATGCACTTCCATTGGATTTTAAAGTATGATATAACTAGAGTTTGAAAACCAAGTGATAAATCTGTCATTTAAATTTCTTACATATATGTACTTATACATGGATATATGCATGAATGTTTAGAAAATTCCGCTCAACTTTGTTATCTTATCTTTCGTGCTCTTCCGCGGTTATTTCAGAAGGAAAAAGCCGGCAGACAGCGGACATGTTACATTCCGAGGTCAAAGGTCGAATGCACTTACTCAAGGACCTTTTGAATGTCATGTTACAGTGTCATAATAACATAAATATTGCAAACATTCCATGGTGCATGTATGTTATCATTCATGCACTGATAATGATTTGATTTATCTGCGACAAAAACACCTTTTTAAAGAATGCATTTGCCAATTTGCAGTAAGGTAATGATTGATTTGTAGTCCATAGTTAATGATGCCAGTAAGCTGTTCAAATATCCCTATTCTCTATTTTCATTTGTTTGTACCAATTGATCAGTTGGGGTAAAAAGATATAAACTGATAAAGATGATGCAACTCTTTCCAACAAACCTATGCATTCATAATTGAATTGATTAATCTTTGTAAATTTAAATAGGGGAAGGTTTTTTTCCCTCCAAATTACACTTGACAATGCCTGCCTAAACGATACTTTGGCTGTAGCTATTTCCAAAGAATTCTGAATAGAAGTTATGTTACGTCACACCCCAACAAGACAGACACCAGACCAAACAAAACTTTACGTTACCTGGAAAAACCAGGTTATAGGTCGTTTTGGAGTCATTTGGCAGTGTGACTGGGTGTAACTCGGGACTTCAGTGCCAAATTTTGTGCATGTGCATCGATAGGTCCCCCCACAAGTCATGCTTACTTTTGTTTAGAGTGCAATTCCAGTATTTTCAACTTGCAATATCTTCTTACCAAAAAAGGTAATATTTAAAGCTGATAATTTGAAGATAGGATACAGTGACAAGCCAGCATGGAACTTCAAACAGACAGAGCCAATCAATTTTGTGGATTGGTCCCCTTTGAATAAAGTGACCCACAAAACGATTATACCCATGGAGCTCCAATTATTTGGGTCATCCCAGGTATGAGCAAAGGCCAGAAATAACTTCCAGGATCTTTATTCTACCTCATCCGGGAATTCTATCATTATTTTGGCAAGATTTTGATCACAAATAATGAGGGTTATTACTAGAAAAGTGGCAAGAATTAGAGGAAATGGAATGATAACCATGACTTTGATTGGATAGGACTGTGAAAATGGAAGGATAATATTGGTTCCCTCTCCCGAGAGAGAGAGATATATGGTGGGCTAAAGAGATTCTAAACTTCAGTCTGAACTTGAGATTTGTGCTTATTATAGGGTAGGATAGGATCATCTCCGTCTCTGGTGGTACTTGGCCATTTTGTGTAAGAGGATACAGAGAGAGAGAGATAGATAGAGAGAGAGAATAGAGAGACAGGGCAATAAAAGAGAGAGGAAGAGAGAAACGAGGCATAAAGCTAAAAGAGAATGGGGGGGGGGGGGGGGGGAGACAGACAGAGCCACACCTATGTCACTGAATGGGATCGGGTGAAAAGTGAACTTTCAATTTCTAAAGTATAGTGTTCATAGGGTGTTAGAAGTTCCAGTCAAATCTAGGTTTTCTGAAATTGAGAAATGAGGATCATTGCTAGCATATACATGTAGCTTTGACTTCTTAAAATTTATACCCTGATTGGCTAACATCTAGGAAGTTGCATTTGAATAACTTACTATTGAATGCTCGTTTTCAAGATTTATACAAATGGTCCCAGAAATCTTTGTGAGCTTCTTTATTCCTTTGCAAAAAGACTTACTAAATGGGAAGATGCATGTGAAATCTTGGGAGAATTTATGGAATGTTGAGATGCTAAAGAAAAGGGGGTAAGGGACAAAAGCGCATTTAGCTGCAGTAATGGATAGTACCGATTGCTTCTGTTGAAAATCGTAATTGAAATGTTTCCCGGATTCTAAGATGCATACAATCTAATCATAATCCTTAAATTACTTGTAATAGCCGCTTTGTCATTGGAAAAACTAAGGGTTGAATATATCTGTACCAGATTTTAATGAGTCTGTATGCCCTCTTGGGGGAGGGGCTTATCGTTCAAATAAATTTGAGCTTTTAAATGGGGCATGTGGGTCATTGGAATCATTCAGCAATTATAAACGGTTGGATAAATGTAAAACTTATTGTAATGGAATTGAGCAAGGAAAAGAAGCTTACTTTTGTACTTCAGTAATCCTATTGCAATGATGCAAAGTAAATAATGTAGCTTGGTACATAAAGTTGCATTAGCGATTTTTAAAGTGATCTAGTTCCTTTTCCTTTTGTGGGAGACTCAATATTTATATTTGCAATATAATATGTTTGATGAGATATTCCTCATTGAAGGTCATGTGAAGCTGATGATCATGTTTGATCATGTTTTCAGACTCCTTTGAACTTCAAGTGTTTGTTATTACAACTGTTCGAACAAGGTTGATCTGCCTATAAAAGTCTTTTTTAATACATTTTTGTAGACAAAATTTTCTGTGTCCAGCTGTATACTGTTTCTAAGTTAAGGACTTTATTCTTGCATGGTTATGTAAAATGTATACCATGTCTGCACTCACTGAAGTACAAAAGGTTGTACATGTATGTTTAAAGGTAGTCTTGAATGCAACCGTGTAAAACAAATTACACTCCTTTTCAAACCACATATCATGGTTATGAATGATGATAATGATATTCTGTTCTTGTATAGCACATACCACATTACGATATACATGATGATGATGATGATGATGATGATGATGGTTTATTTTACTGACTGCTAAGAAAGCATGTGTATGCTTACAAATACACAACCAGGGGACCGATGGCTTTAAGTCCTCTCCGAGGGACTTGGTAATGAGGATAAATGCCTTACCAAAGGGCACTAGCGCATCCACTTGGTTTGGAACCTGGGTCCTCCAGTTACAAGACCACTGCTCTACCACTGAGCCATCGTACCTTTGTATGTATTACTATGTGCTTCCAGATAGCTTATGAAATTATTCACCCTTTCTTCGGCTCTCACAAGCATCTATTCAGCCCAAAGTGCATTTTAAGGAATAATCCTACCACATACCCATATACCTCACCTGGATTTAGTGTAAATTGATGTCTTGCCAAAGAACAATAGGTACTGTAGCAGGGAATTGAACCCTGTACCTTGTGGTTCACCATTCCATGACTTCTCCGTTAGACCACAACATCCATAGCAAATTAAATCTGTGAAGATTGCAAATCTGGTATAATCAAGCTGAAATTAAGGCTTAGATATGAACCCTACATGGTCCAAATTACCAGTTCTGTTCAGCTTGGGAACAAGAGGGATAGTATCTTTAATCATTGACGGATGTGGTACATCAAAGATGGAAATGCATACCTGTAGGTCTATATCAACATTTAATTTGAAAGATGTATGTTTTAACTGTTTTCCCCTTTGTCCAGCAATGCTTGAGGCTAACTTCCTCTCACCTTTCCATCTTAAACATATGCTGAGAGCCAGAAGGGCATTAACTTATGTCCTTTAACACAGAGTTAATGCCCTTCTAGCTCTGAACACACAATAGGGTTCATTTCCACCTAATCACCTGTCAGGAAAATGATGGAGTAGTTTACCTGCAAACCAGACTTCTTAACCGCAACATTTAGATTCCCCTTTTTCTCTGTGGTTTGACCCCTGTGCAAACACATGCACCCTACTCGCACTTGAAAATCAATCACTTAAATTTGTCGTATAGATCCTGTTGCATAAAATGGTGAAAACATATATTTTTGCATGTAGGTTACATTGATTATCAGGAGGGAAGATATCAGTAACAGTGTATTTACAAACTATAAACTTTTTTTACAAACCCAGAATTGGAGAATTGAGTTGCAATGAAACAATTCAGTTTGTCATTGTGGACTTAGGACTATTTTGAAGACATTTTGAAACCTATTGATAATGCAACCCATTTCTAGAAAGGCTAGAATATAGCATCACCCCAAAAAAGGATGAGTAGAGAGAACCAGCTATCTTAAGAAGATGAAAACTCATTCCTCATTTCCTTTCCCTCTTTTGAGGGAGGGGTATAGGGGATTTTGGATATTACCCATTGCCTACGGGAACCGGGTGGGTCCTGTAAAGCCTATGCGAAAAAGATAATTCAGAAATCAAAAGCTTAAGATATATTTTCAGTTTACAGCTTAATCAGGGGAGTCTGTGGCAGAAATAACATGTTTCAAAGCTCAAAGTTTAAACAAAACTCTCATCTCCAACAAGAACCAGACCAGTTCAATACATACCCTAATTGACCATACTTGCGAAGAGAATGGCAGAACAAGTGTTAATTGGGTCTAGTTGTGAGGAAAATGGGGACAAAGAGAAAATAGGTCTGAAAACTTGGCATTTCAGAAAGAGTTTGCTTAGGGTCAGGAAGTCAATGGGCTTTTAGAAGTTTATGACTGAAACTGCTTCATAATAGCGGGCTTTGTTGATGAACTTGTTGTTTGGTCTGGAGAGTTGGAAGTGGTACTTTTCTCTTTGGTGCAAAATGCCCCTACAACTGTGGCTAATAAGTTCTCTCACTCTGCATGTACATATGACTGGCTGAGTTTCTGAGTGTTTCATTCAGGTTTAGCTCTACTCAACCATATTTTTTTTTAAATCTTAGCATATAATGTGATGTAGTGTGGAAAGGATATTGGTAGAAAAGAAAAAGATGAAAATGTGTTTAAAAAAAACAAATGAAAACAATTCTGCACTCCCAAAACACACTGTCTTACATACATGTAAAGTATCATTTATTGAATATTAAAGTGAACAATATACTTTATGTTTTGTTTTTATGAATGTCTTCCAGAACTAGGGTGTGCTTCTTTTCCGGTTTTAGAAAATGAGCTTCCTTCCGCTCTCTGTCCTTGATCAGAAGTCTGTCATAACCGCTCGTTGTACCTCGTAAGTCATGTCCAAGGTTAAAAAGGAATAATAAAGCATTAGTTCTTGGTCAGATGAGGACAAGCAGTGACTCTTAGGGCCATCTGACTCGGTTGGGGGTAAATTGATCTTCGTCCTCTGCCGATTGGATTGTTTAATTCTTCTGTTGTTGTCTTTGAAGTATGACTGTCACAAGGCATTAGCAGCAGAGTTGCCGACTCTCACGCAAACACGGTCTGCTTGTCCAGAAATGGACTAATATGACCTCCTCTATTACAGATCAGTGATATTCTAGCCCTTTTGTCAGTACCAAATTGGCCACCAGTAGGTCTAAAGTCTTGAAAGCTTGGAGAACTGTCCTCCTTGTGTGGTAAGGTATGTAAAAAAATAGAACAAAGTTGAAAACAAACAAGAAAGTAAGCTGTTGGTCGCATTTGTCAGTGCCTTCCCAACATATGTTTCAAATTTGTAATTGTTTCTTCAAATCATTATTTTTTTCATAGGGTATAGTTGAATCGGAAAGAAAAAAGAAGGAATTGTTGTCAAAATTGTTTGTCTTAACTTGCAAGCTATATGGGTCCATTAAATGACTGAATCACCTTTATAGGGACTTGGCCTTGACAAACTCGGGGTGTGAATCTGGAGTTCCTTGGTATTTTTGCCAATTACCTGCAAAAAAGGAAGTCTTCATTGTGTGTCTTTACTGCACAGTGTGTCTCAAAGGGTAGAACTGAAGAATTACCAGGGGGCCCCCACTTTTGATGACAACTCCGTAAAAATTTCATGGCCTGTATCCTGAGAGTATTTCCTACTATTGAAAGAGGACCAGAGAGATGCATTGTTACCTATGTGTTTCCTCTCTAAATGGAGTTGCAAGAGATAACATGGGAACATTTTCAACCAATTTACTTCAAGGGAGAAATCATTAATGTAAAGTCGCTGATGATAGCAGAGTAATTTGCAAAAGAATATAAAAATCAGATCATGTTCCCTGGGTATCACCATGAATGGGACAGAGAACGGGGAATAGTCACCAGCTAAGAGCTTTAATGGGGGTAAGGGAAGAATATTTATGGGGATGAAATGGGGTGTAATTGGGGTAGCCATTCTATGCTTCTAGGTGGTATGTCTTCCCGTCTGTGAGGGGAGGACCTTTTGCATTCATCAGGATTCGAGATGAGTATTTTTAAACCATTAACTTACATCTTGAAAAGATCTTAAACCATTAGCTTGTACCATTAAATGGATATTAAAAGGAAAAGGAAACAAATAATGATGCATTTTCTCTGGACGCTATAGAAGCATCATAAAAAAAGGTTTATTCAAGTAAGTTTTTTTGATGCAGCAGCATGTTTGGATAAGCTGTTGTGAAGTTGTTAATAAAACTCCTAACTGAATACTGTGCAGAATACAAGACAGCATTTCAGAAAGAGAAAGCCTTCTGTCATACCCTTAATGTTCAGGCAACTTATTTTTCTGTCTTTCTTCATTATTGTGCAAGTGAAATCAGCTCTAAAATCCATGTAAAATTTTATGACAAAAGTATATTTTGTTTGCCTGTTCAATATAAGCCATTCATTTAAAAAGGTAGATAGTATCTTTGAAAGAAAAAAAGAGTAGTTTCTCCATTTTGGTAATACTCTTGAAATAAGTCAAAAACAAAGAATATGTCTATATCTATCCATCATCAGTCAAGGATAATTGATGCGGTCTACAGTGTCAAAGAAATCTCTGTGTCTGGGCAAACAGCAACATCTCACACAGTCAAATAAAAATGCTTTTTGAATTTGATCTATCTTGAATTTTTAACAGAGGTGTAACCGTTCTCTATGAATTCTTTTTCAAGTGTCTGTGCACTAGCTGTTCTTTCAGTAGCAACACCTTTCCAAAGCTCTATACATTAGATGAAGTGCCATTGATCCAGATTTGTGTAATCTTGATTGTTCCCACTTCCAATCTCATTCTAGTCTTGTATAGATGCTGTCCAGTCCCATTCTTGCACCCTTTTAATCCCGCTCTTGCACCCTTTCAATCTCATTCTTGCACCCTTTGCCCAGACAAATCTCTCCTTTGTTTTCAAATAAGGATAGTTATGAGCTGACTTGTATTGACAGCAATTCATAGGAGCTTTAGATATAGATTCTAATGTAAATAAAATCAAAATGACAATTTTGATTTTCATTTCATTCATTCATTTATTTTTCCTCTCATGGGGTGGAACACCCTAACAGCAAAAGCTGATTTTCCATGGGGGTCCACTTACCAAAATCATCACAGATTTCTGTGACTTTACATTTAGCCTGTTCTTGAAATAATAATTTCTTCATTAAAGAAAAGTAGGGTACAAGAGGCAGAAATAAATCTGCAATACATGTAGATCAAGCCTGTTTTGGACAACAACAATAAAAATCTAGATTTTTATGAAAACAAAATAATGAAAGAGTTGCAGTTGTACCAAGTACGATTGCCTGAAATGGCAAATGGCAGGATTGCATGCATGAAATCTACAATGTATTTAACAGTGTATAATACAGATTCAACCCTAAGAACCTTTGTTTTTCTCTCAGGGGGCTTATTTTAATATTATAAAGGTTGTCTCTAAGAAGGATCAGTTTTGAGCTGTTTAGATGTTTTTTTCAGGCACTCTTTTAGTAGTCCTTGAGGCACAATCACCCATGCCGCCAGGTATGTTAAGCATTGAAAAGATTTTCAGAATTATTTCCTATCTTATCCCTTCCTTTTTTTCTTGGGGGTTCTTGTAAATTTTCTAACAAAAAAAAGTTGTCCTGAGAAAGGAAAAAATTTTGAGCTCTTTAAATGTCTTTTGAGGCACGATTATACTTTCTTTGCGAAGGCAGAATGAGCGTTTTGAAACGCTCTTCTAAAACACAGTTTCAATGGGTACTGTTTATACTTCTTTTTTTCCAGGCAAATTCGGGCTTTGCAGATGGTTTCGCAAACCTCACTGCGCATGCTACAAGTTTATATGATGTTATATACACGTGTTTACAAATGATGATGCGTTTATTCTTCCCTATAAACTGTGTTTTTGGAGAAATGCTAATTCAATACGCACCTTTTTGTGAGTTTTACATCAGCGTTGTAAATCAGCGATTATACGAAAATGACTGTGGTCACAACCATGTTTTGAACTAAAAAACGCATAACAAAAGGCTCGTTCTGCCCTGAAAAATAGGAGTATAAACACACCCTATGAGGCACAATCACCCTGTACTGCCATGTTTATTCAGCATTGAATAGATTTCCGAAGTTATTTCCTATTTCATCTTGTCCCAGTGGTAAAATTCACAGGATTAAGATCAATTTAAGGGAGCTTAAGAGGTTTACCCTGAAGAACCTGAGTTGATTGATACATCTGCATGATGGATTAGATGGGATTAAAGTAGTAAAGAACTGAACTGACCAAATCAAATGAAGAGATTTAATTTTCCTGTCCCCCAAAATGCAACATTTCTTGTTGCAAGCTTCTGATGTCTTTCTTACATTGAAAAATCCCCCCCCTCCCTTTGAGATTCCAGTCATTTAAAAATAACGACTCCTCAAGATATTAGAAATGCAATTAAAATTAGTCTCTTTTTGATTTTTTTTCTTCGAATTTTTAAAATTTATATGTAATTAATGTCATATCAGTTGAAAACTTTTTCCAAAGGGGTTCAATATAGTTGGAACTATTGACAGCACTACAGTGTATATAAGCCCCCAATTGCACTGTAGCTCTTTATACTTCAACCAAGCCCTTTTTGACACCCATCTACCTATCTCTTCATTTGTTTCTCTTTGTCATTTGGAAAGCCCTATATATGATACTTTTCAGAAATGTTGTAAATGTGTTATATTGTCACCACATTTTTGCAGTGTTTGACATCAGAACTGTACTTACATCCTGTTATAAGGATACATCCTATTATGAGGACACAATATGTGAAGACACCCTACAAGCTATATTCAGAAGCAATGCAAATATTGATGCTGACTTCTGAGACAAATTGTTGAGCAAGCACTGAGTATGTTTTCTTGTCAACATCTTATATATTGATACATGGAATAGTGTGAAGGAAGATATGGTTTCCCAGGCAGAATTGGTCCCATCCACAAATCCGCCTGGGTATCTATACTTTTTTGTGGTTGTTTTTTTAAACACACACATGTATTAATACGCCAAACACCATGTATTAAATGTACCATAAAAGAGCAATTTAGATAAAATGCCTTGCTCAAGGGCATAAGTGCCATACTGCAGATTGAACACATGATCTTCGCATTTCCAGCTAAGTGTTTAACTGCATGACTAGGACATCTCTGTGAGGTGTCTATTTTGTGCTCTTGACAAAATAAACTGTACCCATCACAAAAAAAGTAGGATATACATGTAAATTCTACTGGTATATTTGGCTCTTTTCGTTGCATTTGATATTCTGTGTTTGATTGAAATATTTAGCTTGAAACTTTTGTGCTCTCTGTATCTTAGTGCTGTATTTTGAAATAGATTAATAATCAAAAATCAACTCTTGCACTTTGAATGTGGCACTCTTCACCTACTAATGCATGACCGTCACAAATATGCCCTGGCAAATTTGGTGACAGGACCAAATCTGCAACGGAACCATACCTGCCTTCACACCTGACGTGAATGTCCACCTTGGAAACAAACATGTTTTTGACTCCGCTCACCAATGGGACCCCCTATTTTGACTGGTTTCCATCACTCTTCGCCCCTGTTTCGGTCCCCCTGATGCTACATCCGAACCCCCTGATGCCTCTCTGGGCAGACAAATGTCACTTATTTACCCTCCCTCTTAACCTTTTATCATTCAGCCAATATCCCAAAGCTAAGCTTAAGATGATACTTGTCTTTTGTTCATTATGTATTTCATGTCTATTTTTAGAGACAATTATAAATTGCCTGTATACATGCATGTACTCCCCCACCTTGGTCTAAAAAGTGGACCTGTGATATTTCCTTTCAAAGACATAGAAAGGGAGAGGAGGGAAAGAGGAGGGGGGGGGGTGGGATACGGGACACGTTCAGGACATCAATAGAGGGGAGGGTGTATCCCCCATTCAGATATTCTGTCGGCAAATGGGACACGGTGATGACCTTTACTCTCTTTTTTTGAAAAATGAAAATGTGAAAAATTTGAAGACCGGTTTGTTGAGACATAATATTTTGAAAATCTGAGGTCCAATTTTTTGTTTTGCTTGTCAGAAAATTTATCGATGACTTGTTGGCAAATTTGGTCAGTACCTCATTCATAATGATCTAGTTACACCCCTGCTCAAGTCTTGAACTAAATGAGATCAGTTCCTTATATCTTCTTTCTTAAGTTCCTCTGGAAACAATTTTCTAAGGGGGATGAAAAAGAAGACGGTCTCATTGTCAATCGGGCGTAAATGACTTTTGGGATCACTCTGACAAACCAATTTAGCCATTCTTGTCCCCACCAATCAATACCATTGCGACTACATTGTGTTCCACAGCAAACATGCCAAAAGAGAGTCCCAGAAGCCCAGTAGACTATTTATTATTTCCTTCTTATTCTCCGACCTATAATATGCTTTACTAAAGAGCTATTTATCCACAGCTACTTGTTTTTCCGAAGTTTTTGTCCAAACTTGTGGTTAATATTCATGACAAAGTTTGTCTCCCTATCTGTGCTTTCTTCAGTTAAGGTTTTATGATTTTCCAGTGACAGCCATTTTTGCATGAAGAAACTTTGAGTTGCAAGAATTCATTGCTGTAACCCATTTTTATGTGAGTCTGGACCATTTGCCAAATTTTCAAAAGTTTCATGCGAGGTAAAATCACTAGTTTTACTGTGGGTGTCTGCAAAGATCCCTCAGGATTAATTTGGCATATTCTTGATAATATATTTTAAAACACAGCTACTCTCAAATACTTTGCAATGTCCATGCCTTGTTACTCTTTACTATGCAACACTTGCTTGCAAAAAAAAAAAAAAAAAAAATGAAAGAGAGAAAAAGTTTGAATATTGAAGGATATCAAGTTTTGAAGAAACATGCATTTTGATTTAAACCCAGGATTTAAAGTCTGTCTACTGTTCCTATTTCTTAACTTTTTCCTTCAACTTCAAGAATCAAACTGATTTTTGTGGGTACAGTTATACTGCCAAAGAAGTTACAGGCTTACAAGCATTTTGAAGGAGGCTCACTCATTAGCTCCATCTAGAAATCATCATCCCACTGCTTCTTTTATTCACTTAAATACTAGTAGCCCCCTTAATGGTAATCTTCGGAATCTGATGTCACCAGGGGAAAACACTTGAATGATCGACAAAAACATGTAGACCCCCACTAATCCTTTCTTAATATTCTCTTTTGAAAAAATGTCTCAAATATCTTGTAGGGTTTCAAGAGTGTAGGGCATTCATTCAGTTGTTCGTTCAGTTGGAGGGGTCAGACAGAGAACAATTTAAGATACAAAAGAGTTTTTGCTGTTTTTTTGGGGGGGGGGATGGGCTAAAGAGGGGGATATTGGGCAAAGATGAATCAATTTATCCATTATCAGTTTATCACTTCAGTTATCTACATGGATATTATCATGTAAATGTAGGATTTTTCCCTTCAGAAGTGAGTTCAAATTCTGGGTTGCTCCTCTTCAGCTCATCATATTATCTGATAGTTCTTCTCAAACTTTTTATTTTATTTTCGAAAGTTGTATTTTCTCATTTTAAAAGCAAGGGATGGGTAGTGTTCATTTGTCCACAGTAGATTTGTTGCTTAGTGCTTACTTCTGGAGTCTGTACAGGCTTACATGTATGTCTCGGAGTAGTAAGGTTTGGGTTTTACAACCTCTTTATTTCATGTTCCAAATTTCATGAATCATTTCTAAACTGTTTTCGAGCAAAAAAGGTCTTGAACAGTGAAATAAAGCTCCTCAAATATTTGCATTTTTCCGCTGCATGGAGTGGCAGCTATGTGAAGAATATATTATGCTACTGTAGCTGTTTACTAACATCTTATTTTTTCCTTCGTGTCTTTGTGTCTGTAACTTGGTTAGATATATTCCTGTCCCAAAAGTGAAGTAAAAATAGTGTAATTGGTTTGCAGAGTTTTTCAGAGTGCCCTTCGTGCCCCAGATTCCTCTGTCGAAATTGAAAATGTAAGACCAAGTACATCATACCTTCGAAATGTAATGATGCAGTCTCCAAACCCTGTGCATCACTGCACAGAATTTGCCATAGCTGACCAAATACGCACATTTCTAGCCCCACTGCTGAAAAGGAATTCTTATATCTATCGTCCCACACTCACTCACTGTGAAATTAATGTTGTCAAAACGCATTGTCTATTTCCTCACCACATCTCTAGTACATACCAAGTAGACTTAACATGATAATCCATGTGATTTTAATAAGCCCTGGAACGATATACCTCAGTGGTTGGGCTTCACAGTGTCGACTCAGATTTGGGATTTATATGTAACCTCATGAAACCTTCTTTTTTTTCATCTGCCCATGAAATTAATGTCGTCAAAGAACATTGTTTATTTTTGTGCTCCTGAGTAGCATACCTAGTGGAATTATCTTGATTTAATCCATTCTTGAAGCTCTGGAAGCTGATATCTTTAAGCTCTGGAAGCTGATATCTTTCAATGTGTAAGCGAATTTAGGGCTTCGTGGTGTCAACTCAAATTTTGTATGAATACATTTATTTTACCTTGTGAGAATCATGTTGAATCATGCTGTTTTTTGGTAGGAGAATCAAATGATGAAACATCAAAACCCCTTCTGATCAATAAGATTCTCATGTTCTCTGTTTTTTGTTCTTTCTTTTCATTATCAGAATATTCATTTTGTTTCAACCAATTGCCCTCCCCCCTCTGTCATCGTTCATAGTTTCATTAAAACTCAATCTTAAATGCTCACTTTGTTATAGTAGTACGATATCCCACCTTGTACAAAATAGAACTTATGTGATCAAATTTGATTCTGATGTACTGCTCACAAGCCTTGTGACAAATATGAAGTCTTCATGACTTCAAAATATCTAGATAAAACACATATTTTGAGAGAAAAAAAAGGCTATTCCTTGCTGTACTGTGAAATAATACCTTTAGGAGACAAGGTACATAAAAACAGTGCATGATGAGAAATTACCATAGCGATTTAGTTTACAGCACAGCAGTTGTTCAAAACCGTGGACAGGTGCGGTGCTATGTGTCAGTCATGAAAAGAAGAAGAGAAAAATAAGGATAGTGGTTATCGAAGATTATTTTTTAGGGGCGTATTTGGCCTCAAAACATGACCAATGACCTCAAAAGATGTGCCACACAGCATGCAAATTGCACAGGATGATTTGTTCTGGAGATCTGTGTATGTATGTAAGGGATATTCTCCTTTGAAAAATAACTATTTTGCAGTGCATGCAGTCCATAGCATCAAAGAATTTGTGCTGTCACCCAGTGACTTACAGGTTGTGTTCATACATTGTGAACATGCATGTTTTAGGTTATTGGGGAAATTGAATCGAGGGCTAGAGTGTTGAATGAAATTTAATTTTTTTTGTTGAAAATCTACCTGTGAAATTAATGTTTTTGGCTCTGGACCGTTGAAATCATTTGAAATATGTCAAAAAATGATTTTATTTATTTTAATAACTGAACATTGGTGTTGTCACACAGTGATTTTAATACCAGGCTGTGTTTATACATTTAGTGAGCACGTATGCGGTTATTAGGGCAGGAGGTTGATGAGTTCCTCCTTGTTTCTCTATATACCTTGACATAATTCATGTCACTCCCAAGACACTCGTTACCTGTCCCACTCGATTCACAGTTATGATCTTCATATTTTTCTATTCATGTGTGGTCGATATGATTGAGATAGGAAAGGGACATGGAAGCGTAGCCTTGTTCACCCTTGGGTGACATAAGGGAGTTTCTGTAGAAAAAGAATTGTTTTATATTTTCAAGGTATGTAATGTGAATGCCTAATAAGCTATTGTTATCTTGTTGCAAAGTTCACATGAATTTTATTATCTAGATGCACATTACAGTCAATCATACCCAGCTCTGTGGGAATATAAAAGTTCCATGAGGAATTATTTCTTGTGCATCATTGTTTCCTCTGTGCCTTCCATAATGAAAAACAGTTAAACATACAAAAAAAAATCTTCAAGTGTGATTGTTGCCTATATTTAGTAGATAGCCATTGAAAAGTACAGATAAACAATGTTCAGAAATTCAATATTTTTGGCTGCATTCATACATTTAAGCATAACTCATCCAGAGCAAAGGACTGTCACGAGTGTGAACACTCTTTAGATAGTGTTTGCAAGAGTACTGCAATATGTCTCATTTTAGAAGACAGATGTCAGGATCATTATGTTTGATATCGCGTTTCATTTCACGTTTCTTGTCATACAAGAACCACATCCTAATGTTGTTTTCTTATCGTTCCATGAACGAGTGGTAAGGTTCATGTTAACTTGTCGTTTGTCTCTGAAATTTAAAGATAAATCATGTCTGACCTCAGTTTGACATTGCAGAAAGATATGATAGACCTCCAATGATGCTATGTGTTGTAGAAATATTATATTGTTCGAACTGAATAAAGATATATGAAATAATGATTATTGAGTACAAATGGTTGATATATAAATCCCTTTATAAATCACCTTTCTCTATGAATCACCTTGAATATTTGATTATGTATCAAATCAGGAGAGCCAGAGGGGTTTAACTCATGTTATTGTTCTGAATTAGTGCAGAGTTAATGCCCTTCTAGCTCTCAACAGATGAAGTAATAAAGACATCAAATAATGATTACTGAATATAAATGCTTTGACATCATATATTTTTATCATTCTTTTCCTTCTTTCTTTCAGAATTGCCTTACTGAATAGCCAAACAAAATTAATGCCGTTCTGGCTCTCAACAACTGAAGTAAGGAATACAAGAATGATTTCTGGATATAAAAATTTTAATTCAAATTCTCTCTTTTCTTTCTTCCTTTTCTTTTATGAAACATCTTGATGACCATCATCTCTTTCATCAACTTTCAACCTATCAGGTAAGTCAAAAGAAAACTTATCTCAGTTTTTTTCCCCCCTAAACACAGGAAGAGTGAAATTTGGGACATGAGTAGAACTATCCCTTTTTGTCTGACCTTAAATTGTGGTTGTTGTGGTAGATGAATGTTGGGGATGGTTTATTTCCCTTTTTGATAAAGATGAAGAAGAATCATCAACCCACATCGTTAACATTTTGTCACATGTTAGTCCATCAAGCTGCATGCAGGTTTTGAGTAAGCTTATTGGTAATTAGGGATGTTTAATTGTTAGTCATCATACTACTACTTTCCATTTTTGATCAATCCACATCATTGCCCTTTTTATAGACTGATTTTTTTTTTCAAACCTTGAAAATAGTGAGCTGAATTAGTGCAATTCAACCATAAGGCAAAAACAAAGTCGGGCGGGTCCCATTTGACTGATAGTGATATTGATAATATTGATAACTAAAACTCTGAAGCATTCCCAAATCACTCTCTTGAAGTGAATGTAGAAAAAGTATTGGATATCTGTGTTGTAATGCCACTTAAATAGAGAAAATTGTTCACGAGGGCTCATAAGCTTACATTAGTGAGATAGGACCTGCAGCATAGATATCCAGTACCTAACCTTTTCCATGTAAACTTCAGGAGTCTGATTTGGGAACCAGCTATTCATTGAATGGAAGCAGCCCTTTAGAGTTAGATTTTTGAATGTCACATTGTGTAGTCTTACAAGTGTATAAAATGGTAACTTGGAGATAAACATTGTTTTTCTTTGTTGAATGATATATGATGACAGGTGAATTGAACATTAGAATGTTCATTACATAAGTGGGCGGGGCGTAGCTTCTTTGACTGTGAATACACCTATCTGTTGCTGCGATGTTGTGGGAGTAGTTAAGAGGGATTCACTCCATTCACTGGTCTTTTAAAATGGCTGTAAGACAGCAAATGAAAGAAAACTTTTTGAAAGGGATTTGTGTAACCTATATGGCCTGGAATTTTGTTAATACAGTTCTCCTTCCTCCCAATTAATATAGGTCCAAGAAGTAGATGTTTCATCATTCCAGTGTGATTTTTTCTTCTTCAGTTTTTAGTCCCATTGGTCCCATGCTCAATGTAGGTACAGTGTTAGGGTTAGGATTAGGATTAAGTGTGAGATTAGTATGATCAGACCAATGGAATGTAGGTCCACTTTGAAGTATGACTGATGGGATATAGGCCCAATGGGATATAGGACCAATATGTAAGACCAATGGGACATAGGACCAATGGGACATAGGACCAATGAGATATAGGACCAATACATTATAAGACCAATGGGACATAGGACCAATGAGATATAGGACCAGTATGTAAGAGCAATGGGACACACGACCAATGAGATATATGACCAATATGTAGGACCAATGGAATGTAGGTCCACTTTGAAGTATGACTGATGGGATATAGGACCAATATGTAAGACCAATGGGATGTAGGACCAATGAGATATAGGACCCGTATGTAAGACCAATTTGAAGTAGGACGAAGAACCAATGAGATGTAGGACCAGTGGGAAGTATGACAACATTATTTATGTTCCATAGTGCCTAGGACAATTAAAATGTAGGACCAAAGGCTTGTAGGACCGATGGGTCTTATGTTCCAAATAGTAGCATGGTCACCAATGTTCCATCACTCATTGACATAATCACTCTTCATTTTGATTTTGAAATCATGAATAAGGAAAAAATATTACACCTGACCAGACCCTTCTTTCATCGAACCTATGAAGGAAGGAAATAATGAGATGGTCTACCGATTCAGCTGGGAGATTAAACCTAAAATACCTGAAGTGTCCTTCAAACTCTGTGTCACTCAAGAACCTGTCTATGTATGCACTACATATATGGTTATGAAAGTTCATTTGTTGAGAGCCAGAAAGGTGTAGCTACGTTCATACTGGACTTGTGCTTTGAAATTTTAAGTTAGCAAAACTTTTAAGTTAACGAAACAACGACTCACTAACCGAGGGTTCACACGGGGCCCGAAACAATGATGCTCGTTGTTCTGAAACTACAAGCCGAGCGATCGTCGTTGTTAACACCGGAAGTAGATACTGCCGATTGCGAATACAGTACACGTACAGATCCTGTGTTCATAATTCGTGCGAAAGGTATGACCCGAAGTTTAACATGAACAGTGAGGACATCGTTAACCACAAACTTAAAGTTTATTCCGTTCATATGGTCTGAAACTGCGACGGAGGACCATGCACCCACTGCTCGTGGTTTCAGCGTTAACCACAAGCTCACTTGTGGTTCTAGAACTACAAGTAAACTTAAAGTTTCAAAACTATGAGTTCGTTCATACAGTCTGAAGCTACAAAATAACTACAAGTTACTTAAAGTTTTGGAACTACAAGCGAAACTTAAAGCTTAGCTCCCATCGTGTGAACCTGACTTTTATGGGTCAACACCCTTCTGGCTGTCATCATATCATTTAACATTGCAAAAAACAACAACTAACACAGCTCGCAAAAGGGAAAAACCCTCATTTTGTGGTTTGAATATAGAGGCAGTTTATCTAGTTGCTGTGTAATCCTAAGACTTTATTGGTTATACACCACCTCATATATTCATGTCATTAGGTGGTTATACCACCTCATGACATGAATATATGATTAGAATTTTTAAAGGATATAGTTTATTATCAGAATAAAGTTCTTCATCACAAGGAAAGATGCAATAAAATATATATCATTGGTAGTTATTTTTGGAAATTGTTTTTGGTGTACAATTGCAACCGCAGAAGTCATTTATTACACCTATACATGTATCTTTTTTTCTGACAAATAAACTTTTTATTAGTTTGATATCTTTTGGGGAATCTGGGATCTAAACTACTCAGTTTACTTGAGTTATGTTCCTATCAATAATTCAACAACACAAAGAGCTGTCATCAGAGAGTGAAAATATTCTTTCTCACAATTATAGAATCAGTGATGAAATGTTGTTTCCTGAGGGTTTTAGTTTATTGACAACCAGTTAGATCAGCATCATCTTTTCTTTCCGCTGTCATTTTAAACAATGGCAATTTAGCCTTGGTATAGATTCCTGCATGTCCTCCTGTCTGATAATTGTCATAGACCTTTCTCTTTTCAGCTTTTTTGTTAATTAAAGGTCATGTAGACTGTAGCTATGACGACATCGTAATAATGAGGAAATACAGTATGACAATGATTATGCAAATTCATGCCCTCCAATTTACCGTTTTTCTTTTCAGTAAATAAGGCATTAACCCTTCTCATACAGGAACCGGGTGATCTCTGTATTAAGCCTATGGGAATGAATTAATTCAGTAGTTATCAGGTTAAAGCAAAGTGTAATAATGTATGTATTGTAAAGTACTGACTGTGTATATTCTGTTGTATAATCCCTTGCCTGAGATCATGCAGTTTAGCCCTGCTTGAAGAAAGGTGAGGGAGGGTTACATCATCTGTTCGACTGAGAATCAGAAGGGTGTTAACTCTGTGTAAAAAGTATATGTCTTGTGCCCTTCTGGCTCTCAGCAGACAGTCTGTAAGCTGACTGTTTGATTTCATCAAGCTCCTTGGTCACATCTTGTATTCCTTTGAAGTGCTTCACCCAGGCCTTTCACGTCATAACCTGTAGAAGGATGGCCCCTGACACAATCTGGACTTGACCTCAATTATACAAAAGAGATGTAAAGAAAAATAAGTGAGTCACTTTGGAACGAATCATAGGGGTCAAGAACAGGTGGTGGAACCACAGCATCTACAATCTCCTTTAATCCCTGAACTTGTCAAGTGTCTAACAGGTTGATTAACATCTTTACAACAAGTGATTAATAAGTGATTTGGGTCTATCTAGTGGGCTTGAAGATGAATCAAGTTAATTAGAGGTTCCAACAGTATGACTTTTTGGTATTTTATGAATTAGAATGAAAATTGTATTTTGTTGTTCTCTCTCTCTCTTTCTTTTGAGTTACAGTAATTCAGAGGCTGATTTATTAACAATTATTGTGATTATAACAGGAATAGATACTTACATACATTGTAATACAAATAAAAGCAGAATAGAAAATGGAAATTGTATTCATCCTCCAGGAAATAGTAATCAAAATGAAAAAAAAAAAAAAAACTTTATTTGTTTGCTTCTATGGATATATTTCAAGGAAATAGTATATTTTTCAGACACTTTCACAGATTAATTAAGTTTTTTCTAAAGACTATGTTCAATTTGAACAACCAAAAATTGAATAATTCAAGATATGTTCCAACCAGAAAAACCCTACTAAAGTGGTTTTAATAGACCTGTGTTAATGCAGCGAGGAAGTTGATAGTCCGATTCTAAATATAAATCTTTTAATTCATCTTTAAGGGATTAATGATAGTCCCATCTGTACAATGTCTGTCTGGCCTCCAGGAACTTGGACCATATCTTTACTTTTGTCAGTCCCTTCCTGACCTGTAGTGATTATTTGGAGATTAACCCCGATATGAATGTAGATTGTGTAAATGAGTCTCGTGCCCCCATTTGATTTTATGGCATGTACTCTGGCAGCAATTACTCCATGGTCAGTTTCAAACACTTGACAAGTCCCAACTTAACACCCTGGATGTGACACTAATCTTCAACCCTAAACCTAACCTAAAACACAGTTGGAACCCAAGTCTTAACACTTACACCCCTATATCTTTGACAAATAAAACCCATATCAAATTTTAGTGAAGCAAATGTCAGATCACACCCCCCCCCCCTCCTCCATTTACATAAAATCAGAATTATTCATGACCAGTTCGCTAAATGTGCATACTTCTAGATGAAACCACATTGAACCAGATAAAACTGGATTGAACCAGAGGGATCATGTGAATTGGGTTTTAGACAGTTCAGTGAACTTTCCTATCCCCACCTAGTGTGTTGTAACATCATCAAAGGTTGATTGATTATTATTCAGTCATTGGTCAACTTGGTATAAACTTTTCCAGGCATTCCAATATCTACATGTTTACCCCAGTCTCACAGATAAGACACCAACATGAACTGACAACTGACTGAACAAAAATTTTATTACCCTAATTGTCAAGAATCAGATGGTTTGGAGGCGATCTCGAGCTGGTCTCGAGTCGGTTTGGCAGTGTGATTGAGGCATTAGTGTGATTGAGGCATTAGTGACAGGAAAACTCCTTAAATTTTCATTAAGACATTCCTTGAAAAGTAGTAAGGGGTCAAGTGTAACAAATTTTTGTAGACTTTTAACGCGATTCTGGGTCTTCGCTTACAAGAATGGTGTTTTTTTTCCGATTTCGTAGACATGGTGTAGGGTTTATGACCCAACTTGTTTGTTATAAGGTTCAATCAGAGGTTCTGTATTGAATGACTGGATTGGTGCTTATCCTAATGGGAAGCTTGTTCAAGTTTCTAATTCAGAATAATTTTTATAAACCGAAGTCAGACTGAAAAGACCGATAGAAGACTGAAAAGACCGTTACCAGACTGACAACAAACCAAACCCCAAAAATAAGGCTTGCATTACACAGAATGGCCAAGAATCGGTCGGTTTGGGTTGGTTTTGGAGATGGTTTGGCGATGTGACTTATAGGTATTAGTCCAAATTAGAATCCTTTTGAGAGTTAGAATCAAAGTTGAAAGTGTAACTTGTGTCGAGGAAAACTTGAGAAGTGTTGCAATTGCCTAGTGACCAAAAAAAATAAAAATAAAAAAGATGGACCTACAGGGTTAATTTCTAATAAACACTGATTAGAATATTCATATTGCTTTGAAATTTTGATGATTTTATGCAGACATTCTTTGATAAGTTGAGTCGATCTACCTTTCACTTCTTAAAAACCTGCTTTTGGTAGGATTACATACCTTGTATTAAAGGAGGGTTCATGCAGGATTATAACTTACCTTGTACTTGTCAAAATGTCACCCAACGCTGTATGCTGTAGGGAAATCGTCTGGAGGTCAGTATATGTTGTCAAGGTATTCAGGAGGTTGCAGAGGTGAAAAGAAGATGAGAAACTTGGAGACAGGGGGAATACAGGAAAGAAGATAATAATGGGAGAGGAGGATGATAGGGGACGCCACGCCCATTCGATAGGGGGGGGGGGGGGTGGTGAGTGCTGGAAGCAGGAAGGGGGTTGGGGTGTAAGTTATTACCTGTGGGAGGAATACTAAGAAAATCCAAGGAGAATGACGAAGAAGTATGATGATGAAAAAGGTGGGAAAATTGGAGAGAAGGAACAGAGCAATACTCAAGAGGATCCTGATTGGATGAGACAGCTTCACAGGAGAAGACTCATTTTATGCTGAGAATCAGATGGGCATTGACTCTATAAGAGGTACATTAGTCAACACCCTTATCGTTCTCATTAGACAACATTATAAAAGTTGGTATATATCCCTTTTAATAGCAGGTTCTATGGAAAGTATGAGAGCCATAGAAATACAATGGAATGATAAAAGAAAATACTGCACATGAACTCCCTAAAGAATAGAGGTAGGCTATACTAAAAATTGACTTTCAGTGGAATTCATGTGGACTATTCAGGATCAATATTGTATGTTGAGAGCCAGAAGGGCATACTTTGTAATGAGTTAATGCCTTCTTGGCTCTGATCAGATGATAATTATTGTAGTCCCCAGTCCGTCTGAGTAATCAGTTACCTGGAAACGCTAGTGATTATGGAATCCTGTCACGTCTAAGGATTAAACCTGTAAGAAGGTAACGGATAGTGGGTTTAAATCTGTCCTTGCACCAAACTATTCTATGGTACATGCGTCTCATAGCCAAGAGGTAAACCTGATTTTGAAATGCTGTATTAGGAGTTGATAGATCACTTCTTTCTGGCTCTTTAAAGAACATTGAAATGCCCTTGAATAGATTAGTTTGAAATAAGATCTTTCAGCTAGAAGCAACCAAAGTCAAGTTTAAACTTCATTTTCTCAGGACTTTATAGGTTGTTTTTTTTTGTATGAAAAATCATTCTCATTTACATTTATTTCCTTGCAGTCAATGAAAATACAAAAAAGTTGCTCTAGCTTGTTATATTCAAAGAGGTGAAACCTAAAATTTCAGCCACAGCACTAATGTCCTTTGGCAAGGCATCCATCTACATTTGACACTCAATATCCAGGAGAGAAAATGGGGAACTAATAGGATGCTAAATGCCATTGTTATTAAATTGTTGTTTGTCCAGGGAGTGGAGATGGTGCACATATTGTGTGATTCAATGAATCCCTGCGCACAGAGAAATTATAGACTTACCTGTTTATCATGTAGAGACAAGGATATTAGGCAGATATACCCAGAATAAACTGGCATTTTTTGTGATTTGAAAGGGATATCAATAGATAATTATTTCAAGGAAAGTCATTAACCATGAAAACATGGAATTTGGCTCCCTTTGTTACTCTAACTTTATCTCAAAACTCATAAAAAGACAAATAGTGGCTTATTTCATTTAGAATCTTTTTCACTCTCTGCACAACTTTGGTAACGATGTTTCTGATAATGAAAGGGATAATATCCCAAAGTACAGTCACAGTATCCAGTATGGTTAATCATTCCCATCAGCTTTTTGCATGCCTCTGAGTGACCAATCTCCCTCTCAATCTGTGAGCATTACTCAACAAACAGATAATAGAAATGGTCTCATGAGTGATCTAAGAGTACACTATCACTCCAGTTCATAGGGTCTGTTCCCAGGACCAAACTGTTACAATTTATCACTGCTTTTACGTGTAATATTCCACCCTCCTGTGCAATCCGAATGTCAAGCTAAAGGTTATGATATAGATCATTCTGTGTTCACATTGCCAAGAGAAAGCTTGAGAAATGTTATACAAAATGAAGTATTACCCAGTGGGAACAGGTTCCAGGGCCAGCAAAACAAAGCCCTGTGAACAGTCTCTATCACATTACTCTGACTAGCTGGTGGCCATTGTCCTCCTCAATAGAGTTCGCAATTACTTTTGGAACAAATGGAACAGTTCAAAAGTCACATGCAGAAGTATGAAATCGATACGCTTTGTCAACAAGGACAGACTTCTTGACCAGTCCCTTTCATTGAACTCATTTAATCAAAAAAGTTATTTTGTAACATTTTCTTTCATGGGAAATAAAGAATGGGAGAGAAAAGTTAAAGGAAATTGACCCTTCAAATGGCCAATTATGTCAATTGGATCTGCGCAAAGCCTGTGACAAATCCTTTCACCCTTGGAAGTGTTTTGGAAGCTGAAATGCAACAATACAAACAATCAGGGAGTGATGGTTTACGTTTTGGCTTTTTATGATGGTTGTGACATTGAGAATAAAATGGACCCTAATCGCTTGTGTACTCTTGTCAGGCTTTGGAAGATTTGTGAGAAATAAGAATGGGAGGGGAGATGAGAGAAAAAAAAAAAAAAACCCAAGGAAGAAACCGATCAGAAGTCACCAGATATTTCTATATTTTGAAATATCAGTTTTGGCATATCAGTTTTGGCATATCAGTTTTGGCAAGAAAAAAAGTGCTTTTAGCCTTTACCCCATTTTTATGCTCTTGAAGTCACACAACTTTCATCTGCTTCTTGGCAACAGCATTAAAATATATACCAGTATTCAGTTAAGACATTTTAAAAATAAATAGCTGCCACTTTTGTTAATATCAAATGACATTATCCTCTCAAATATGGTCTTTTTTGAAAAAGATATTATCTTTATATATTCCATTTTCATTTATTTATTGTGAATATATATCCAATTGAAAGTATTATGCCTATATTTCACATGCATGTATATGGGAACTTTGTAGCCTATATGAGTATGAAGGCACGAATGATGAAATATCATATTTTATTACGGGTGCTTAGCATATTATTTTGATATTTGAAAGAGATATATCGAAGGTTTTGTCGTCATAAAATAATCTCACTAACCCCCCCCAAAAAAAACAACAAACAAACAAACAAAAAAAAACAACAACAAAACAACAAAAACAAAACCTGAAATATTTCAACCCCTATCAACATATTTCTTTTTTATCCCGACGTGTTGAGAAATATCACTTGTGACAACCACAATCAATTGTGATAATTTAATGGCTGACTTATCTCGAAAACAGTGATTTGGGTCAAACAAATATATGACCGGCTGTCTAATTGTAATTGTTGAATTAACAATAGGAATCTGTTATTCCTCATTGTTCTTTGCCCAGACTTCAATAGAAAAATGGTTATGGTTATTGCTACAATAAGAATACCCACACATGTTTTGTAGGAAGATTTGGCAAGAAATGCTAGAAATGCAATTGTTGTTTTTGTCAGTCTTATATATTCAGAGAAATAATCAGATGTGACAATCTAACAATACCAAAAATATTCCCAAAGTAAACAATTGCCTACAAATGGACTTGTTATCTTTTCAATGGATTGAATTGGTTTTGGCACTGTATTCCTTTGCAGTTTGTTAAAATACATATTTTTTGTTTGTTGTACAGATTAGATTGAAATTGTAGGTGGGTGATCTTGTTATTTTCTGCCTTTTTCTGCAATAAAAAAGTTGAGGGCCTACACCAGTATAACAAAGATGCCATTGTTATGGAATACATGTGCCTCACCGACTTTGAAGAGAAAATAATCCATTCAGATAAAATACATTGTTGAACTTTAAGGGAGGAGTATTGCTTCTCAGAAATGTACATGATGAAAATACAGTTATGATTATCCTCGACATAGTGAACTTTTTTGTGCTTTTGCATTTTTTTTTTCTTTTGATAATATACCTATACCCATCAACTTTATAGCATTAAGTGATGCAAGAACTTAATCAGCCAGGGATCCACCATTTTTTGCCGCAACAGCATTGAAGATTAGTGTAAAACATGAGGTGTAGAGGTGTCGTAGTCAAGTAGTTTGATCACTTGACTGTGAATGCAAAGGTCGTGGGTTCGAATCCTGGCACGGCACTTCTGCCCTTGAGCAAGCCATTTCATCTACATTTCTCCTCTCCACCCAGGTGTTGAATGGGTACCTGGTAGGATGTGAAAGTCATCATGGTTGGATTGGCATGTGCGCGCTTGGAAACAAGCGACTGGCTGAAATGCTCCCCAGAGGAGTGGAGAATGTGCACTGTAATGTGCAGAATCGCAATTGGATCCAGTGCCCGGGGTAATAATACTGTAACTGCTTTAGTCGGTTGCGTTGTAACTGGTAAGGCGCTATGTAAAAAACAGCTATCATTATTATTATTAACATGAAACTTTTGCGATGACAGCCAATTTCGCGAATTGCAAAAATTCCATGTTGTGCCAGTTGCGATTCAATTGTTTCACAGCATGAAACTCTCGCAATAATTGACCAGTTGCATGCATGCAAAAATGTCTGGTTTTAGAGTTTGCCTATCCAACAACCATACATGAAGTGATCAAAGATTCTATTCAGTGACCAGGCGTTCCTTCCTGCTACAGCATTGAAGATTACGCTAGTCACAGGGTGTTTGACCTACACTCCGTACTGTGGAATACATTGCTGGATTGTTGACATAACAGTATGATTTTGCCACTTGCATGAATGATGGACATGCAGAGGTGTGAAACGACAGCTTGTTCAAAACGTCAATTATCGACACAAACCTTTCAATCGACCTTCGATTTCTTGACGTTGCATCGGAACAGGCGTTAAAGACAATTTGCTTTTTATTTTCTTTCCATTTGTGGTCTATTTTCTCCGTAAATGATCAAAGCCGTATTGAATATGATGTAGATATAGTGATGTTAGAATAATACTTATGGTTGCACAGCTAGAGCTGATGAATGAATGTTATGTAAATAAGCAGTTGTGACTTGAAGGACTTGTATTTCACAAAAATTCACATCATTAGAGTATTGTAGACAATTTATATTTATACAAGTTACAGAAAAGAATAAGGTTGAGTAGCTTGAATGATAATTCGATAGTGAAATGTATGATATTAAAAAATCTTTTTGTTTTTATTAACATAACTACAGGGTATATAATTTAGACGTTTCATTTTCGTTTGATGTGTATTTTTGATCGGTTGGATCTCTAGTATACTTGGGTTAAGCTCTAACAGGTTAAAAGTTAACCCATTCTCGACTGAATCCTCTCATTTACTAAGGTTTAATAAAGGAACTACCCGCTCTCAGTTGGTAATGGGTTAAAAAAGTATTTAGAATAACATTCATACAGAGATGGTCACTTCTTTGAGAATCTAGTTTAAAATGTGTCACAATGCTTGTTTACCAGTCCCTAAACATTTCCCATCCTCTAGAATCCTGAGACGTCTGGGTTCCCAGACCGTAAGGTGATGTCCTGGGAATCTCCTGGGGGACCTACTTCAAACCATCCTTGGACAATATCTGTTCATTATCAACCGATACAGAACATGTTTTGAAACATGTTGCAAGGCTTTATTTTAACTATTTCTGAACAGTGCTCTTCTGTAGGAGTAGGTGCATGAGACATACTTATGTAATGTGATATGCGCTACTATACAAGAATGGTTTATTATTATTATTATGATGATGATGATGTCCTAGCTACCCTAAGACAGTTCCCTTGCTGAGAACATTCTTTGAATATTCTTGTGCAATCACTATACAAACCATAACCAAATAATATCTTAATTCAACCGATTCGAAAGGTATATTGAACCGTGTTTGCAAGGCTTGGCTTCAACCGCACCTGAACACTGCTCTTCCTGTAGAAGTAGGTGCTGTTCTTATTCTAAGATAGTTCCCAGACAGTCAGGGTGACAGTAAGCAACATCCTGGCAAGGTCCTGAGGGACTCACCACAAACCATCTTCAGACAATGTCTGATTATGATCAGCATAAAAACCAGGTCATGTGGCATTGGACAAACCGTCCCCTGTCCCAAATCAGCGATTATGAGTCTGCAACTTTTTTGGGGGGTAATGATTATCTGCGGCTTGGTTTGGCCAGTAATTAGAACAACTGCCTAGATGATAGATTGATTATGGTTTTTCATCATATTTTTAATGTTTATGGTGAAAGAACAGTATGACCTGAGAGACAAAGAAGGACTGATGAAAGGGAAAAATATTCAGCCTTAGCTGGCTTATAATTAGGTTAGCTGAAAGTTAGGTTGAATTACATCAAGGTTCCAGTTTAAACTGACTCTATATAGTGGTACTCTCATATCTTCTTTAGATAGTTAGGCCTATACATCACTATCACTATCATCATCATCATCATCATCATCATCATTATAACAATCATCATCATCATCATGATGATGATGATCATGATGATGATGATCATCGTCATCACTATCATCATCATCATCATCATCATCATCATCATCGTCATTGTCATCTTCATCATCACCATCATCATCAACATCAAGTACACCATCATCAGTCATTACCACCACTGCCCCCATTCTAGTCAATTACTGTTAATCTTTGACCTTTTGATCCCCTTGACCTGCAAGTCACTTCACCGGTCATCCCAGAGAATCAATTTTCATAAAATGTCATAAAATTACAGCATCTGAGAATGCATCAAAGCCAAATACCTCATAATCCTCTTTATCAAATACACAAGAATCGCATCCATTGTGCTGCCAGTATATACCCTGCCGCGAGATATGTATATTTTCCCACAAAGTTCAGACCGAATGTCAGCCCGCTACACCATTGTTTATCCAACAAGGTTGAAGAATTCTCCCAAGAGAGAGCAAAAGTTTGATAGCTGTATTTATGAAAAATGATAATTGAATTTTGTATGCCCCTCGGGGTGAGGTTAGCCTACCTGTCAATCAAATGGTTTGGTCAGCCCGTGTCAGCTGTGTGTGGACATCGGGTGTGTGCAGTGTGTGCGTGTGAATGGGAGATGACTCTGACAGGTGGTATGATCCATTAGGGGGGGGGGGATTTCAAATAACCATCATTTCATCTAGGCCTTTTGATTCATTGTTGGTATGAAAAAAAAAAAAAATTGAGAAATCAGTCCATAAATCCTAGAATTAAATTTGTATTTTTTGAAAGCAAAGGAAAGTATAGGAGGGGTTTGATTGCATCACTTATCAATTAACTTAACAAGGTCCTCTAATTCAATGCCTGTGTCAATTCATGTTTTTATAAATTGATTCATGAATCCCAAGATGGAAACCTGTATTTTTAGAAGTTACAGGCTTTTTATTGCATTATTTATCTTTCAACTTAACAAAGGCCTCTAAATCAAATGTTTATATCAATTTATAGTTCATGAATTGATTCACAAATTGAATATAT
The DNA here is from genome assembly GCA_025618425.1 of Heliocidaris tuberculata. Taxonomy (NCBI): domain Eukaryota; kingdom Metazoa; phylum Echinodermata; class Echinoidea; order Camarodonta; family Echinometridae; genus Heliocidaris; species Heliocidaris tuberculata. The sequence goes on along the minus strand of CM046844.1, from coordinate 17,235,404 downwards.
TTCTACAAAGCTTACCCAAAGTGATATTTATGAGGTGGGGATAGAATTATTATCGGGACCTCTCAATAATTTTTTTCTCCATTTTTTTCTAAAGAATTGATTCATGAACCTATATTTTTAGGCACAATGTAATGAATGGATATCATTTGTGGGCCTCCAAATTCAATTTTCATATCATTTTGTTTTTCATGATCCAGCAATCTTCAAATTAGATTATGTATTTTTAGAAAGCACTGCAAAAAGAAAGAAATAAGTGTATCCTGCCAACAATTTTTGATGCAACATTTGAATTTGAGAACAAATTATTTTTGTACTTGTTCAGTTGACATAACTTTATTGTCATAAAACTGAATCTTTGCAAGTTTAGAGGTCTGTATCTTTGTAGTATAATTAATAAAAGCAATGGAATTTTGAAGTTATTGTTTCAGTCTATTCTTCCTTCTGTTTTCATAATTGAAATACACAAAGTACAACATCTGAGGATTGGCATGGAGAACACCCCCCCCCCCCAGCCGATAAAAAGAGAGAAGTTTCTCTAAATGCAGTTTCCATTTCTTATGAAAGGTTTGACATAATGAAAAGTTCACAATCCTTGTCAAAATTTGCCTATTCATCTCTTGGGCAATGGTTTACATAAAACCATCAGGAGGAACTCCCCACCCTACCATTTTTCTTTCAAATTAAGTTGGAATTGACATTTTTAGTATCCCTTAACTACGGGATCGAGTTACCATTAAATAGAATGATAAAGAATTTGTGGATTATTCAGAGGTAATGACAGAATAGTTTTACTTGAGTCTTTGTTCAGTGTGACGTTTATTTGCTTGAAATTGAGGTGTAATAGTTCATGCACTGTGTGGGATTTGGTGATAATGCTTTATAATTTAGTGTAGTGTAAAGCTTTTATTATTATCGTTTTGAAAAGTGAAGACGTGGGCAATTACCTTACTTAAAATTGTATCAAGGATATTATCTAACCCTCTCTTGAATCTAAAAAGGGGTGTTTAGAAATACTCCTATGTAGAGCAGATAGTGCTACTGTTGAACATGAAATTTCTGAATAAATTATACAATAGGCCTAAATGTAAGTTCCTTGATATACATGTAAGTAAGTGAGAAGTAGAAAGACACATATTTTAAGCATGTGTTATTTTGCTTGTAGATACATGTACAATGCCCAATGTGTATGTGAGTGAAATTTCTGTGTTTAAAAAATTGATTTTCCTGGAAATCTCTGATACCCCGATAATTTCAGCTGTTTCTCATGACTAACAAAGATGCAAATACATTTCTGGAAATGAATCGTCCAGTCTGCCAAAGTGGTAGGCCTACATGTGTATATATAAAAAAGGTGAGAGGCAGTGGAGCTTATTTTAGGAAACCAGAGCGGACATGGAGAGGGGAAGTGTGCGGCTAAGTAACCCTGACTAAACAAACTTGACCCACAGGCTCAGGAATTCTCTCCAAGAAAAAAGAAGAAAAGAAATAGAAGGAATTGTAAGGAAAAAGAACTAGAAGAAAGGGTGAAGGGGAAAGAATCTTCAACTACTTTTAGATCCCCAAAGCCTCGCATCAATAAACAGAGGTGTGATGCCAGTCAATGGGCTGTATTGTCTTGTTCAAGAAAGGCTCTGATCCAAAAACTAAGGGGGTTTAGTTTAGTTTAGTTTATTAACTCAATCACCCCATTGGGGTATGTGAGTACAAAAACAAAAACATAATATAAGATATGGAATAACCTATGTACAAAGTGGGAGTGAAGGGAGAGAAAATAGAGGTGCAGAACATTTACAAAGAATAAAAAAAGTCCATGGCCATGGAGAGAGAGAGAGAGAGAGAGAGAGAGAAAGAGGGAGAGAGAGAGTGAGAGACAGAAAGAGAGAGAGAAAGGGAGAGAGAAAGAGAGAGAGAGAGTGAGAGACAAGGATGCACGGTAAATATATGAATGAAGATTAGAAGGAAATGTCACCAACAGTACTAAGAAGGACATGCACACTTGACATCCGTCTTGTCTGACATACAAAAACAACCTTAGAACCACTGTCTACCAGCTTGACATTGTTCTGACCTTGTGAACATATATGTTTCTTGTCATTATCTGAACAAGTCTGCAGAAGTGAGTTGACTGGTAGTACTTCTGAGGCTCAACTTTCTGGTGTAAGGGCAATATGGTATTTTTGTATGTGCTCATTACAATAACATCTTGCAGTGAAAGTTTTTGGGTAGAAAGCCTGGCTTCAGGTGCTGGAGATGAATTATCAAAGAATTTACTTTAGTCTGATTTCCCTCATTCTCTCTCTCTCTCTCTCTCTCTCTCCCTCTCTCTCACTCTCTCACATAATTGCTCTATTCTTATTTTTATTTTCCTATACTGTTTTACTTTCCTTAATATTATGTCCCAAAATGTCTGTATATCATGTATTTTCTTACTCTCTCAATTCTGTTGTGGTTTTTGTCAAATTGTGCCCTGAATCCAATATATTGATCCACCAGTTGGTAAGAGTATGGAGTTTTCTTTTCAATATATTTTCATTTTCTCTTTCTCTAAGCTGTAGGCTCATGTCTACCTCTTGATCTGACTGTCTCTCTCTATCTCTGTCTTTGTCATTCTCCTCCTCTCTATCTTTCTCTGTCTCAGTCTCTCTGCGGTTTCACTATAACCATGTTTCTCTACTGCTTGATTTATTTTCATTCTCATTTTACCTTGTCTTTGAACTTTTCTTGGTTCAGCAACCACGTTTGATATCGCTCCTCAAAAACCCCAGACAGAACAGATGGCCTACTCATCAATACTACATGTATACTACTATGTTGGGGATTATCCAATGTTATTGTCATTGCTTGTAATTTTCTGGGGTTGTTGGCAGACAATGTTACTCAGGTCATTGTGTAGAGGGTTTCTTCCTGTTTTTTGGGGAAAGTGAAACAGAAATGTGAAGGAACAAGATGGCTAAATCAACAATAACAAATTGATAAACATGTTAAATCAATTAATGGGAATTTTTCATTAGTGTTCTCAGAAGTATATTTTGATTTTTATTAAGGTAGTGTTTTCCCCTCTATCACTTTCTGTCTTAAGTGAAGTGATTGTGAAAAGAACTCAAAAAGTCACTAAAATTGATTAGGGGTTCAAAAAACAGAACAGAGCACCTCTAATGGATTAAAATATCATAAGAAAGGTAATGATGTTTTGGAGGAAAATGATGGACATTTAAAAAAAAAAAAAGAAGGGGAAGAAAGAGACATAAATTTAGTAAGACTCAGACTGAGTTGATTTAAACTGTAAAATTTGTTAAAAACATTCCACCAACATAATTTAATACATCCTTCTTCAAACTCCTTTCTCCATAATTAAACGGACATTAATGAAATTTAAACTTCCATCCTATTAAAAAAAACAAGAAAACTCCGACCAATTCTAGTTGACAGTCCAAATGTAGCATCCCAACCCATAGCAGTGCACCTGAACAGGAACTTGTTGCCATGGAAAGTGATGTACTAATGATGGGCAGAGGTGACACCCGGGGATGATGCAACCAGAATTGATGATGCATGTAGACAGCTTCTCTCTGAAAACGTTTCCCCGAGTTATGACTTTCATCTGTTAGGTGTCTGCATTATTGAAGCAGCACCACAAGATTTTATTAATGTCAGATTAAACCCTCTCTGTGCTACTGAATGTGATAGCAATTATTACAAAGGAACATTCAAGAAACTTGTTGAAAAGTGTTTCTTTTTATTCATTTTTTATTTAGCAATTCATAGCTCATATCTCTTATGTATGCTTTTTATATCCCTATTATTTCCCATTTATATTGTGTGATTTCAGCTTTCTTTCTGTTCACTCTGCTGTTATGTTCTGAGTAGTGCAACACAAAAAGCTTCAGTTTGTTTATTTTGAGCTATTCTTCAAAATTTGTTTAACTTAAGAATTATTGATATATGAGTGACAGATTAAAGGCACAAAGATATTCTTCAGCAGAGTTCTTTAGAACTAATTTGCATTGTGATCAAATTTATAGAACATTAAAACAAAGAATTCACTATTTTAATCTTTGTTTTATAGTCGAAATGATATATTTAGTGAGCATTCAAGGTGATGAACTTCCCTCACAAAAAAAATAAATTAAAAATCCATTTGAGCATGATGACAAATTTGTTCAACTGTTTACCAAGTTGTTAATTGAGTTAAAGAAGATTTGAAGCTACAAATTTGGTTAAGCCATTGATTGCAGTTGGACTTCATTAATTAATTTTTACTTCTGAGCCCAAGAGACACAAGTAAAAAGAATGGGAAAATAAAATTTCTGTATAAGGCTCAAGAGTTGTTAGAAAATGATACATTTGAGTTGATAAGAAGATTGTAAACATGTTTATAGTTTGTCATTAATACCCAAACCTGTCCATGATAAGTACAGGAAATGGTAAATTGCACCAAAATAGTGATTATTTTCTTCTTTTTTCTCTCTTTTGCCTTGTGATGAATAAGAGGGACCCCTGTGATCTGGGAGCTTTTGCAATTATTGCGACGGAAATGATTGGAAACCGTTAGAGGCTGAATAATCAGTGGATTTGAGGTTTGAGCTCTACCCGAACTGACTCATTCTGGTGTAGAAATAATTATAATTGACATTCAGATGTTTTCAATATTTTTCTTTGAATGAATATTCATTTGGAATTCCTTTTCCTAATTGGGAGGAGGTGGGGCATATCATATAAAAACACAAGATTAAGCTATGTATATAAAATGGAAAGAATGCCTGGATACATAATTATATGGAGCAATGGCTAATGCTATTTTTGAAAATTCAACTGCCAAATTAAGGTTGAGGTTGTTTGAACTTGTGGATACTTTGTTGCTTTTGAATTAGTTTTTTTTTAATATTGGAGCAACAATATCATGGTTTGTTGTATTAGAAGGAAATTTATGTCTGTGTTATTTCCTTTTTCTGGGTGCATTTCATTGCAGACTCAAAATGCCAAAATTACCTACAAATTCAATTTTTTAATAGTTATATTTTATCCTGTGCTTGTTTTATTGGTTACCTTGATATCCCCAAACAAGTTCAACAGATCTTTCATTGTAACCAACAAATGTTGAATGGTATGTTTAATGATTATGTGAATATACATGTATAGATCAGTCACCATTTTGACAACATAATTTTGCAGTTAGAAATGACAAGATCTGAAGGGTGCACATACAGACATGCAGGGTTAAGATCCCAATTATTATGACTGGAAAACAACTGTGATGCAGAGGACCTCACAACGATGTGTGAATTGGAAAGGAATGTGTGTTGTAATGAATCGAATGTGGAGAAGGGAAAACATTCGCTTGATTGACGGGTCCTTTGTCCGTAGCTCTGTTTGAGGATGGGTTAGAGAGGCGGTGATGAGGTCACAGTGAGCAATTAGCACCGAGTCAAACACCGCAAAGAACAAACATATCAACACTGGAAGCCTAATATTCATGAGCGCCTTGCACTTTCAGTCTTTGCCCAACACCCAAACACCAGCTCTTCATGTTTTCCATTGCATAAAGTTTGCATATGAAAAGGACATCCTTGCAGTTAAGCAGTGTGCAAATGACTCTCATTTACTGTATGACACTGAATTGTGTTGATGAGAGCTCTTGGATTTTACTGTATCTTTACTAATGAGCCTTGCTGTATTTGGTTGTTAGAACATGATATTAGGCTTAAGGCTCTATCCCATTTCTGTGTTCCACCAGTAACTACATACCCCTCCCCCATACATGTCTTTTATGAGGATGGAGAGTGTTGTTTTGTTTTAATGAGTCAGTATGATACTGTCCCCTCTCTCCACTCCAGTAAAGCAAACTTTAATCCAGTAAATAAGATGTAAGCGTGATTATAAAGACTAAAAATATTCAATTGGTCCTTTGTCCTAATGGCCCAATGCAAAACTTAACTCTGTATAAACCCCAAGACTAGATTGTTGGACCAATTGGTCATTGAGGCTGTAATTTACAGTACCTTTCTAAAAGAGGGAGATCTCCCTGCTAAAAGTATATAGTTTTCACCAATGTGTATGTGCGTTTGTGTGTGTGTGTGTGTGGGGGGGGGGGGTGGCTGCACCTAAAAGAACATTACTTTTGATTTATAGCCCTAAAGCCTTTACTTGTACAGAAGAGCAGGAGGTAGTCAATCCATCTCTAAATTGAAAAGTGGCAACTCATTGCGGTATATTGGCCTATGACTTCAAACTTTCACACCCTCTCCTATTCTCACAATTATGATGATCTATAAAGAGCTTAGAGATGAAAAGAGGGGGTACATGTGAGATACAAAAAGATCAATAAAATCTGGAAAGTGAGCTACAAGATGAGCAAACATGTGTCTGTTTAATGACATCCTTACAAGTGCCTTTGTGAGGGCCTCATCAATTGGTTTCCGTTGGCTTTAACACTTTCGAAGGATCGATGATGTCTGTGACCACCTGAGGCAAAAGCTGTCCAACATCTTGTGGCACGATCATGCAGTTTGAAAGAGATATACATTATCCAATTAATACATAATATTCAGTGAGAGAGAGAGAGAGTGGAGAGAGAGAGAGAGAGAGAGAGAGAGAGAGAGAGAGAGTTCAGGTTCAGTTATCTGCATGTATCATAAAATTACCATATTGATATAGTTTTAATGCAGAGTCAAATGGGTATATAACCATCCAAAGCATTGCTACATCTCTATGGTGAATCCCATCCTGCTTTGTTTTCTTTTGATAGAAATTAACCTTTAAAAAAGAAAGAAAGATGTGCATGTATGGTTAATTCCTTTCTCCAGTCATGTCGTCAGGAGTGGTATATTTGTCTTTTGCATCAATGTAACTGCACTTCACTTTCTAGAGTCAAAACCACTCGTTTGCACATTCGCTCAGGTGCTGTGGTTTTATGGAGTATCGCACTCGATTGCAAAGTCCCATCATTTTCTGGAGAGTTTTTGAGTGATTATCCCTCTTACTCAAGCCACTATCAAAAGATCTACAAGCTGATGTCACTTTTCTTTGAAGAAACCCCCACCTGATCATGTTCCGTCCATCCCTCTTTGTTTCGTCCGAAAGCAGTACCTGAAATTTCAAAAGGCCCGAATGAAGACATTTTTCTGTTTGCGTTGTCTACTGTGAGCAAACCCTTGTGGAATGTGCTTGGTTTTGTTCCGTTTTATTTGAGAGGAATTCACCCCCATTGTCTCCTTTGTGCTGGAACGCTCTCTAAAATGAGCCACAAATATTTGTTGATGCACTGGGTATGTTACTAACTGCTCTAGATAGTAGGGGCCAGGACCAACTTCTACTATATTGGAGTAGCCCTTACATTTTATTGATTTCCTTAGAATTATTATTGTGTGAAATTACTTGAGGATAGATTGGAAAAGAATCAATTATTGTTGATATGGAAAGGAATATGTGTGATTACTAGAACCGACTGGAACTTTCAGCCTTTAGACTCTTTGTTATTACTGGTATTTATGAAGAAATATCTTAAGAAAACCCTTTATTATTTTGTACTTTTTTCAGGGAAAAGTACCAAGGACTATGTTAGGAAATATGAGAACAAAGCCCTTTGTTTGTATGTATTTACCGAGGTATATGTGGAAATCTTTCTCCCTCTTTCCTCCCCCTCCTTAGTAATTTTTGCAGACAGGTTCTCCACCTGTGGAAAATTCTGGGTACAATCTGATAACGCAACAAATGGTTTCCATCCCAATCACGCTATCAATTTGTGGTTTTATGTTAATACATCTCTTACAAATGTCTCCCAACAATGCCTTTTTATTGGACATCAAAATACCGGGCTTCAATTGTCAGAAGGAAACGTGCAAGCAGGGGAGGGTAAAATGGTCCCAAGTAACTCTTGATAAAGAAGGTCGTGATTGATTGCTCCTTCTCTTGACTTTAGAATAAAATAGGTACTCCAATGACCAGAATATACTTCTCTGTATTCACTTGAAACCTTGTCGCCACCGGCAACCCTTTCTAGATCGTAATAGTCGTTAGTTTTGCATCATTAAGGGCCATCGAAGTTGGCTCATAATAAACAATTTAGCTTTTGTACTGACCATTTGTACTGCCCAAAGAAAGAGGTCTGTAGCCCCCACGTGAGAGAGAAATGTTTATAGACCAGAAAACATAATTAAAAGTGCTTAAGGCAAGATTGACTTAGAAAACTTGTGGTCGTTTAAGTACAATTTGATGATGTAAATGTCTCCAAAGTTGTAAGTGAAAAATGAGATCTTGAGATTGTGGTTTAAACTCTTTTAAATTGTTAGGGATTATGGTAGATGTCTGCAATAATTTGAATAAATTGTATCTTTGAAGTTATTTGAACAATAAGTGGCAAGACAGTTTACAGACTAACCAAATATAATTTCTTTTGTATTTTTTTTCTTTCCATGTGCTCCCTTCTCTGTTCGTGCTGACTGATGACTCTTTTCAAATTACGTCACTCAGGTAAGTAATGAAGTTATTGGCAAAGTTTCCAATGTTTAAAAGGGGGGAAAATTGAAGGAAATGGTAGAACAATAAAATATCATATATTTCATGTTCATTTAGAACCGTTCTTTGTTCTTTTTTAGCACTGATGCTAAACACATCTTAATTTCTATAGGCCTTCTGTCATTAAGAACTGTTTTGCTGTGAGTGTTATTTTAGCATACATGTGTATCATATTAAAACTGCTCAACAAGACATGCTTTCCAATACCTTCACCAATGAGTTGGTTAGTATTGGTGTATTGGTTGTTGCCTAACAACAATACAGGGTAGATAATGAGGCTTATTATCCATTGGTATACTCTTTTTACAATGTGCTTTCTGCTGAAGTTGAAAGAATGGATCAACCAAAAACCAAGCGTGAAAAGAGGGAAAGTACCTGTGTGATGGCAAATATGGTACCTTGGTAGATTTGGTACTGCTGCTGAATTTGCTGAATGGATTTGGGCTCAAAGGAGATGATAAATGTGATCTTTGTAAGCATGGGGTTTTATGTACAGTTTACTCTAGTACATGTTTCACTGTGAAATATTGTTCGTGGGAAAATCAAAATTTCTTTATAGAAAGATGGTCTTGGCACGTCTTAAGGCAGCTAGTTTCCCTGTACATAGTATAAACAGAGAAGTTACAATCTGAGCATGTGAATGACCACATAATGTTCAACACGGTTAAAGGAGCCACATAATGGCACATGAAAAGTTATGGAAAGTTGCCTCTGTCCTCTGTTTCGATAACAGTAATAGTTTATAATTCACCAGAGCACCATATTGCTTGGCGGATTTTGTGACGGGACCACATCCGCCAAGAGAACCATATTTGCTGTTACAGTGCTTGCCTCTGCAGCCAACAAGCTAGAAAGCAATGTAAGAGATATGGACAGAGGACCATTGCTCTTTTCTATCCCCTTACTAATCTGATCTTTGTCTCGGAGCAAGAGCTTTTCTGAAGGGTGTCTTTTTACTTGAAAGTCTTCCCATTCGTTTCCTTGTTTGCAAACATGGAGTGGATCTTTTTATGGAGGATGTAGACTCTAGAAATAAGCAAACACATTCCTAGCAGTAAATTACTTCATTTGGCGAACACCTTTTTTTTTTTTTTATCCTTAAAGGTAAAGTAAAATGAACATAGCTTTCAAAATAGCACATTTCCATGAATTTTGTAGGTGGTATATATAGATTTGCAAAAGTATGCCATGAAATGTTTGATTCACAACATTTTTCGAAAGTTTCTTTCCGAGAAATAGGAAGTTATAAAAGATTCATGGCAGCTTTTGGTTATTCATAACAAGTTTCCAGTCATTATGTTTTAAAAAATAGAGATATCTTTTGGTTCATGCCTCCAACATTACAGTATGAAATTATATTACCACTGAAAAATAAAGAAATGTAGTCCTATAGCAATTTTTTGTTATTCTAATTGGATATTCCCTTTAGCAATTAATTTCTTTAAGATAAAAAGAAAGTCGCCAAGATGATTTTATCCTTCTGTTACTATTACTTTCAGAAAGTGTGAATCCTCCATTTAGGGTCATTTTCAAATCCATTTATAGTAAATCTTTCAGTAAAGATTTGTCAGGGTTATTATTTTTGAATTAGCTCAACCCATTCTGAGTAACACCTTTTGAGTCATAATTTTTGAATTTCAATCCATTCTAATAGTCTTTTTCGCATATAAACAAAAATCATGAATAGAATAGGGCTTCCCTTGTTGCTTTTAGAGAGAGAGAGAGAGACTGAATGGCCTTTTATCTGAGATTTATTTTGACAAATTGAATAAAAATTTTATTTTTCCAAGTACTAAACTGAATGAAGGGTGATTATAGAAATATTTGGATATCCGTTTTGTTACAATTGCAATAAATTTAGCAAGGAAGCCTTACATAGGTGTTTACATAAATGATTATCTGCTTTGTTTATTTTGTATGATGGTTGAGTGAATATAGTAAACTTATTTACTAGTATTGCTCTGCAATTCTTATCCATTTAACCTCACGAAACCTTTGAATTTTTTGTTCTTTTTCCTGTACTATGACTTCTTATTTGGAAATAATTACAGTTAAAATGGACAAGAGGATAAACTTACAAAATTCTGATTCCCAAAATGTCACTGTGTTTTCATAGCCCTGTAGACACAATCTTAGCAAAAATATGTACTTAGATAAGAAAACATGTTTACAAAACTACTAGACATGTCTTGTATCAATAAATTTAAAGATTAATTTGGGGATAAATAAAAGAAATTCCATCTCCTTTACATTCCTAGCTCTTATCATAATTGATAAGATGACATTATGCTGATGATAATATACACGCAGTGGTAGTGATTAGATTTTAGTGAACTTTATCAATAATCAATAAATATTTGTACACTTGTAAAAGAAAAAGTCTTCCCTACTAAACACTTAAGTTTGGAGCCATACAAGCAATTAATGATTTAGATTGACATATCTTTCCACAGTTGATGCCAAAAGATTACATGAAAAATCACACTTGAGAAAAAAATGCTGTAGACCAGGTACTTTCAAGGTCAAAACTAATTCTCATTATGGAGATAGAAGATTAGTCATTTGTCTAATCGTTCTTAGTAATTTAACATTAATTAGTCTGGATAACTCAATATCCTTCATTAGTCTAATTCTCTGTGCAAGAGTGAACTGAGAATGACAATGTGGCCTTTAGGCTAAGCCTTTTGACACAGTAACCCAGGATGGTTCCAGGGGATACCTCCTTTTGTCAGGCTATTTTTATGAGAAAAAATGAGAATGACAAGGACTTATTTTCTGAATTGTTTACAGAAATTCAAATTCAAAGTTTGAATCTGTTGCCAGGGGAAATATAAATGAATTGAAATGAAATTTAGGATAGTTGGCAACATTTGTTATGGGGATTGCTGTTATGATTGAAGAAAGTAGAATTACAAAATGTATGTTATTCGTCATCAGCAAAGATTTTTAATCTAATTCTGTCATCTAGGGAAATGAGAAAAGATAGACTTTACAATCATTGCCAACTTTAATCTCAATAAAAACCTGCAATGTTTGATTGAAACTTTAAAAATATATGATTTGACTACATGATAGTTTGATTTAAATATGACAAGAGGCAATTTTCCCCAAGTTGTGGCAGTAAAGGGGGGGGGGGGGGGGGAGGGGTGCCAGGACTATATCAACCCCAATTTCCTTTTAAATGTCAGGGCAAGATTCATTGAGTTATCTGGTTTTCATCTCAAAAAATGAAAATTGCCCACTCACTGTCCTTGCGGGCGGTTTCAGAGGTTGTGCTAATTCCATTCAGATTAATTTCATTTCCAATCATTCAACTAGTAATGAGAAAGAAAAAGGTCAAGGAGAAGAATTTTTTGTTTCTTGGCTTTGAAGACCTCCAAACCACAGTCGACTTGACAAGGGTTGAGGTACAGAGGCGAGGGTGATCGGTAAAAGTGTTAGGTAAATGGTAAACTTTGCTTTGTCCACCAACCATGGAGAAATGCAATTTGCAGTCTAAACAAGTTTTTTCTAGGGATATATGTGGAAAAATAGAGGATGAGAAGAAGAAAGGGAAAGGGAATAGTGAAGTATTAAGATACTAGAGAGATATGGATATCATTTTTTAAAAATATACAACAAAGGTCACATGTGCATGTTGTGGGTGAGGTCCATTTTGTGTTGATAAATATTCTTGAGTCATATGCATGCTCTATTTGTCTTTCCTTATGCTCCTTCAGCAGCCTTCAAATATTTTGATATTTTTGTTGATGCTTTTTCAAGTTTCCCTTGAAGTCAAGGAAATGGTAAACGGGGGATATTTTGAGGCATATAAAGGGCGTTATTTCATATTGGGGGGAGGGGGGAGGTGGACTATTTGCCTTTAGTGTATTTGGGCATCACTCACAATGGAGAGTGATGTGCAAAGGAGTACTGTAGTGGAGGCAGGAAAATATGAGACGTAATGGAAAAGAGTGAAAATCAACAATAGCAAAATGAGGAAGAGACCATGGTATTCAGAAACATTTACCCCCTGTTCAGACACAAAACCTTTATACCGAAACTCGATAAAGAAACGTCGTATAAAATTTTCATCGTATAGCCTACGGACCGTTCAGACACATATCTTGACCGATTAGAAAAACATTGCATAGATGCGCAGTTTTCCACTGTGCATGTTGTTATGGTCGCCGCCAGTCCCCGCCCCCTGGTAAGGACACCTTTCGCGCGCGCTCCCGTTAAGCCCCACCCAGTTATACCGTTCTATGGTCGTCATACGTTCAGACACACACGGAAAGGTGATTCGTTATCGAGTTCTAGTTCGAAACGATGCTCTGACCCCAGTTTCATTATACGACGTTTCGTTATACGACGTTTCGTTAGTCATCGTTCAAACACATAAATCCACAAAAATTCATCGTAAAGCTGTACCGTTTTGGTATAGCTATACCGTTTTGGTATAAATTTTTTGTGTCTGAACACCCTGTAACATGTACAACCGATCTGTGACATGACAGAACATAATTGATTACTCTCCCAAACGAGCAAAACAGAAGAAACCCTGTTAGATACGAGCGAAAAATCAGGAATGATTGATCATGCGCAAACATAAATGTCACGAAACCCTTCCATTATCTGCCAAATTACTCTGCTTTACAGTTGACTCAACCAATTATCTGCTCGACCAGAACCATTTTAAAATACAATTTTATGCTGCCCGGCTCTGGGTCATTAATTTTCTTGTCTGACATGATACATGGGTACAGTTACAGCTAGCACTTCCAGGTGTCATCAGTGCTAGAATTATGAAAAATTATTACATATTGCTGATAATAATCACCTGAAATTTAGCGTGTGTTTGGTTAAGAACCAGATAGTGTGCAAAATGCGTTTTTAGATGATTGATGGCAAAATTTTGGATGATAAATGTGGGGTAAGTATCTAAAGGTGATTTCCTTGTGCTATGCATGAGATCAAATTTGTGGACCCATTACATTGTTTATTTGTAGAAAGAATAGATTTGAAGTAATTCATCATGAAAATTTTCTGGACATCAAAGGTTTGGAAAGATTTTGTGGTAATTTATAACCAAACTTTATTGACTTATTTGTACAATTTTATGTTCATTTATTTTTATAAAGTGCTTTATTGACAAGTATGGTGTAATCACAAAAACCATCAATCACCACTTTAATATTGTCATATATATTTTTGCTTGAAATTTAGGAACTAATTGTTGAAAGATAATTGACCTACATTTTTTGAAATTTTGTGAAATCATATTGAGCAAAGGTGTAGGCTTCTTAGGTTATAGATCGTTTATTTTCCCCAGATTGACCCCCCCCCCTCCCCCACCTCTCGAAAACTGACAAACAGGAGAAGAAATTGGGGTTAACACAACATTTACTTTTCCACCAATCAACCAGGCTAAGGAGGCAGGAAGATAAATATTTACTTGGAGCGGGAGAAACTATTGCCATTCTTTTATTTGTTTGATTGGAATGGGATGGGGACACAGTTGATTGAGGAGTTTTAATACAAGACAATGCAATATAGGACCTTTTAAGAATAAATCACTGTTGTGGTATATTAGTTTGATTCCTGTTTAGTGATTTAAATTAGTTTTAATCATGAAAATCAATTGAGGTGAAATCCTTAAACATAATGTTATATAAAGAAATGCTTCAACAACATGTTTCTCTTCTCTCTTTCTTCTTCGTTCTTCATTATAAGTGTATATTTCATGGTCTGAAAATCAACAAATGTGGATTAAAAGTAACTTTCAAATTTCATTTCCACAAATAACTCTTAATTGAATCAATCTTGCAATAATTACAATATTTATTACGAAAAATTGATGGTTGAATACAAGATTGTGTCCAAGTAAAACCGTCAAAGTACAAACTGAATAGAACTTATTCTTCTTCCAGGCATCCAATCTTCGAACCAGGGGCTTTTTGTCAAACCCCAAAAGCTGGAATCTGGATTTTTTTGTTGATTGATTTGATTTATACAACTCTGAAGCCTTTTCTTGTTTTGGCTGTCATCTCTGATAGGGAGATAGGGATTATGATGTTAATTCTTCGATGAGAATTTGATACAATAACAAGCTACCTTGGGAGTCCTGGGACGGATAGAGATGGTTGGTTCGAAATAAATGGACTGTAAGAAAGAGGGCTCTGTGGACTCCGACTGGAGTCTGGTAAATATGGGTTCAGTGAGAAAAGGAATGATAGATAGATAGATAGATAGATGGATAGATTGTTTGGACTGTATAACTAGGTGGATAGATTGAAAGATAGATTGAAGGGGAATGAGAGAGGGGTAGAGATGATCGGTTCATAATAAATGGACTGTGAGAGAGAGGGCTCTGTGGACCCAGACTGGAGTCTGGTAAATATGGGTCCAGGGAGAATCGGAATGATAGATAGACAGAAAGATAGCTGGAATGATACAGATGAAAACATTAACAGATAGAGAGGAGGCATAAACAAGGAAAGGACAGAGATATATGACTGTGAGAGAAAAGATTCCGAAAGGATATCTTAGAACAATATTGGAAAATAAGGGTACAGGGAGAATGCCCTATGTGAATAATAGATAGATAGATAGAGAGAGATAGAGAGAAACATAAGTAGATGTAGATATATTGAGAGGTAGAAAGGAAACTGAGGGAGGGATTGAGATGTTCTTTCATAATAATTAAATGGGGGGGGGGGGATAGAGGGGGATCTTGAATGTATGGGCCTCTATAGTTATTTGGTGATAGAGGTTCAGACGGAGGGAGAGAGGAAGATATAGAGAGCAAAGGAAATATGTGAAGTTTGAGATAACAGAGAAAATGATGCAAGAAAAAGACTAGACACGTGAGAGAATTGAACATTAGTCCCGTTGCCGGAACCTTGCTAACAGACATCATTTAAACAATCCAGACTCTTTGAATTATACAGAAACATGCAATAGATTAGTTTAAGATGGGTACTCGATGATCCCTTCTGTAAAATGATCCTTCTCTTTTTGTTGCATCCGTTTAATCATACAAATATTTGTCTCCGTCTTTCATCGTATGTTTCAACAATTTTCCCCTCATCTGTTTCTGGTTGCCTCTGTCTTGCTTGTGGTATTAGATAAATCATCCATTCTGAAGTCTTATTTTACCAGCCAATGAACTCTTTATCCACAATAGTTATTGTTATTCAGCGAGCTTAGTAATCGGTTTTTTAGTTTTTTAATCTATCATTTATATCAAGTATTTTCGGTGCACTTACTTCCCAGCAATATCTTTTGCCATTTTGCTTTATCTGTTTGCTGGCACCACTTGAAAAGCTCAACTTTTTTACTATATTCTAAAATCCTTCTTTTATAATTGAATGTTCTTTCCTTTTCTATCTTGTTTTATCCCCATTTTCCATCATCATCCAGTCTTAAGTTCATATCACAGGGGGATACCAATTTCTACCAAACTATACCCCAGTGGACGGAAAATAATGAAATGGATATGTACCCCACCCCAGGGACCAAAAGAAGTCCAAAATTTAGTGCACGGTTATTTAGCTGCCTTTCACCACTGCTCTTAGATTGCTCCAGTTTGTGGTCAAATATTCCACCAAGCAAACTAAAATAAATCTAAATACTTTATAGTTAGACCACCAACTTGTATAAACCATGTTTTAGTTGACCTCTCTGGAAGTATGTCTGGCACCATCTTTTGCTTTATGCAATATGACGAGTGAGATTCAGGACCGATGCATAATTTTTGGCACAGCTTTCCAACTGCCAAAAATTTCACTCTTCTACCTCAGAATACCTTTTTATTATATTTTATGCTATTGTCTGACAAGTATTTAGAATTATTTTGACCATTTGAAACAATTAAGATGAAGGGAAAATGGGAAGAAAGTATAAAGATAACAAAGAAAGCAAGACTTATATAAGAATGAAAAATAAAGAAGAAAGAAATGCTCAATCTCAAGGTATTGTAAAATCACAAACTTATGCAAAATGTTAATGATGGTCTTTCTTATGGCAAGAAACTTTCGCGAATGGCAAAAATTCCATGTTGTGTTTCGATTACAAAGATGGATTCCGTAGTAAATTTTAACCAAAAAATTAAATTACAGATCTTAATCACTTGTGAATCTTCATGAGAGTTTCATTCACATTTTAAAAGTTTCTAGTTTTACAGTAAATTAGTCTGCTTGAGTCAGCGAAAACTGATAGATAGCCATGACGATAGACTGGTGGTCACCATCATCGGCTTCTCAAAATGGTGTGTAGCCCAGCGTGTATGCTATAGAAATTGTGAAATTCACTTTCTCCTCCTCACAGACATGCCTATACATCTCAAGTCTTCCAAGGTGATGAACTGATTTCTATAGTTTCTCCCGTGTCCCAGCAAGGAGTAACATTAAAAACAGGTTAAGGTCAGACATCTTCTGAACTGATAAGGAGGTCACAGCACATTCTACCTCCAAGCGACATACATAATACAGTCGTTGTTTGCAGACCCGTTTCTGTCTTCACATAGTTGTAATCTCCCTCAAAACATATATTTTCATAAAATGGAGGAGATGTATACATTTGCTGATTCATTGTTGACCTATTTCATCAAAGAGATAATGTAATAGTCAGGT
Organism: Heliocidaris tuberculata; assembly: GCA_025618425.1. Taxonomy (NCBI): domain Eukaryota; kingdom Metazoa; phylum Echinodermata; class Echinoidea; order Camarodonta; family Echinometridae; genus Heliocidaris; species Heliocidaris tuberculata. The sequence goes on along the minus strand of CM046844.1, from coordinate 17,218,278 downwards.
TCACACGGAGGGAGCTAAACTTTAAATTACTTGTAGTCCCAGAACTACAATCGAGCTTGTAGTTGTCACTGAAACCACGAGCAGCGGGGGGTCGTCCCTCGTAGTTTGGACCGTGTGGACAGAATAAACTTTAAGTTTAGCAAACTCGTTGTTAACGATGACCTCTCTGTTCATGTTAAACTATGATCGCTCGACTTGTAGTCTCAGTCCCGTGTGAACCCTCGTCATTGTTAGTGACTCGCTTGTTTCGTTAACTTTGAGCTTTGAAACCACTAGCCCCGTATGAACGTAGCTATTGCATGGCGAAGAGCTGTATTTTGATATGACAAGACCCATTTGTGAAAGGAGGGGGGGGGGGTGGATCTGGAGTAGGTGCTGTGGTTTGGATGTTGTTCTTTCTTGACTATTTCAGATTAGACTTTTCTCAGTGTGATATTTTCTGCATTAAAGATGTAAAAAACAGTCTTTCCCCTCCTATAAAGGAACATAGTAGCTGAAAAGAATGGTAATGAGCAATATTCATGAAAAAATTGAGAATGTACCTGTAAAAGGTATTTTAGAAAAAAAGGTAAAAAGGAGATCTGAGGATGATATTTTGAAATAATGAAAAATATGTCATCAGAACAACTTGTAATTAGAAATATTTCACTCTTTGCTCTTTATTCTGGAGAAGTGATTTAGACTAATTTTGATGGCAGACGGGGTGACTGTCTGACCCAATGCTAGTCTGAGCTTGCAATATATGTAGACTAATCAAAGATTGGAGTGTGTCTTGTATTAGTGATGAGTTATGAGAGTTTTGAGCGAAAAGTGCAGGCAAGTCATCTATCATTCTCTTCGGAAAATCTCAAAAGAAATATTTTGATGTAGCCGGGCATACCAAGCTGCCAGAAGGAATAAGAAAATGAATAACCTCATTTTTCAATTTCAGTACTTTTTGTAATCATCTTCATCTCTCTCTCTCCCCATCCTCCATTGGTTTCAAATATTTCTTTACTTGTTTTCTTACATTTGGTTTCCTGTGGGTTTTTTTTTTTCTTCAGTATTCTTTGTGATGATCTTGCATTACGATATTCTAATAAAGATGCAGCCTGTAGCCTTTATTGTAAAAACGGGCACAAGCAGGTCTTACTTAACCTTCCACTGAGTTACTTTTCAGAGTCAGTTCTTTCTCATTTAGTTTTAGGAAACTGTATTGTATCCAGCAGAAAAGAAACATCAGTCAAATCTATTGTCGTTACAACATCTATTTAAAGGCTACCCGACTGCAGTGGTCATCTACATCAGTCAGGTTCACACAAAGGGAGCTAAAGTTTCGCTTGTAGTTTCAAAACTTTAAGTTACTTGTAGATCCAGAACCACAAGCGAGCTTGTGGTTAACGCCGAAACCATGAGCAGTGGATGGTCCTCCTTGTAGTTACGGACTGTGTGGACAGAATAAACTTTAAGTTTCACAAGCTCGTAGTTACGTTGACCTCTCTGTTCATGCTAATCTTCCGGGTCATACCCTTCGAGCGAATTATGAACGCAGGATCTGTATGTGTACTGTACACACAATTGGTAGTATCTACTTCCGGTGTTAACAACGATCACTCGGCTTGTAGTTTCAGAACAACGAGCATTGTTGTCTTGGACCCGTGTGAACCCTCGTTGTGGTTAGTGAGTCGTTGTTTCGTTAACTTAAAGTTTCGCTAACTTAAAAGTTTTGAAACCACAAGTCCTGTATGAACATAGCTATTATCTTTAGAGTTTAAAAGTTTAAATAAATATTTATGTCTCCACTCAGGAAGGTTTTGTTAGTAGTTTTGTGCAATGGTTTCCAGTTCCTGCGATGGCTTCCTGGCTGGAGCTATTCTGACCCCATTTCGGCCCATTTTTATCTTTGTCTGTTTTGTTGCTGAAATTCTTTTATTGGCCTCTAGATAGCAAATTATGATAACAAATGTCTATGGAGTGAGTTGCACTTTCTTTCAACTGGAGTTGTGAAGGAAATTGATTGGTATATCAAAAGCAGTATATTTCTGCTCGAAGTCAGAAGGGCCTAAACTCTTATTAATATAGAGTTAATGCCCTTATGGCTCTCAACAGAGGATATAATGCATTCTAGTGCCTGGGTTGAGAGTGGCAAATGTAAATTGATGTCTTTTCAAATGAAAGGATAGTTTCCCGGCCAGGACTCAATCCCATGACCTTTGAATCCCCAACCAAGTGTTTAAAGCACTTTGCTTCACAATATCCTATATAAACAGAAAATGAAGTACGTGGGATGGGGGCAAAGATTTAATTTCAAATTTTGGCCAGCACCTTCTTATGTTCCAGTGCATCTTTCAGCGTTACCAAGTGGTGCATGTGTAATGTAACGTACCGGTTTGACATTCGTCCTTGGTACACAGGAGATAGGAAATGAGATTAAGAGAACAGTAGGAAGCAATGGTTTACTGTCTTTCATGACATCCCCAAAAGCCTAGCTCTGCCTTCATCCTAAGCAGTTGTGCCCTACTTTAACCTTTTAAGTGCCATAAGGTCGATGAATGCACCAATTTTAACAGTGGATCACATAGTTTTGGATATAGAAAATACCATAAGGGTTCATAAGTTGCAAAGATCAATATTACAGAACATTGGTTTTATTAAGATGAGCAAGGCATTTTATCTACAATGCTCCTCTCCACCCAGGTGTTAAATGGGCACCCGGTAGGATGCGAACGTCATTGTGGTTGGATTAGCATGTGCGCGCTTGGAAACAGGCGACTGGCTGGAATGCTCCCCAGAGGAGTGGAGAATGTGCACTGTAAAATGCAGAATCGCAATTGAATCCAGTGACCGGGGTAATAATGCTGTAAGTGCTTTGGTTGGTTACATAGTAACTGGTAAGGCGCTATATAAGAAACAGCTATTATTATTATTATTATTATTAACGGAAACAGTAATAATGATTACAAACTTGTCTCTTTAAAATCATATTTGAGAGACAAGGTTGAAAGCTTCATAGCAATCTCTTCTATCCACTGCCCCCAAATAGTTTTCAGTGAGGGAGTAGACATGAGTTCTCATATCACCATGTGCCCTTAAGTAGGGGCATTCCTACAATAAAATAGAAATTGCCCTGGTATTAGGCCCTTCTGCTGGGTACATGACAATTATTATATCCCTTTGTTACTAGAATGTAACAAATTTAACCCTTAGACTCTCTTACTCCCATAGGCTTAATACAGCAGCCTCCCGGTTCCTGTAGTTAATAGGTTAAGTTGGATGTGGCATTCTTACTGGAATTAAGTCTTCTGTAATACACTACTACATTGCATCTCCCCTCCCAAACTCCAAAGGCTGCTTCTGAAACTACAGAATTTCTTAACGACTTCATCATAAGTGTCTGTAATTACTTTACAAATGAGGCATGGGAAATGCACCAGATTTTGATCGCAAAATTAATAAATTCCAGTGATGCACTACTGTACCGTAATTTTGAAACCTTAAGTTGAGATTTCTGGAGAAAAAAACCGGCTCTGTAGGTGGAAATTTGACATTTAAGAGACCTTTCAGAGGATTTCAGAGGATTTCAGATTGTTCCTTGGTATTCCTGGAGGGACACCCACAGCATCTGTGTTTGGCTCGATTTGTTGCTTCGGAACCACTTCCATACCTTGTTGGCATTTTTACTTTTGAGAATTATAAGGGAAACTTGAACAAAAATGAGATGGTTATCAGTATTGTGTAGAGGGAGAGATGAGTATCAGGATCAGTCGCATTGCGAGAGGGGAATTTGGGGTGACCCATTCCCCCACCTCCCCCCTCCCACTTTAAAGTTTCAAATTTTATGTGGTAAATTGAAGTTTTTAGAGCCTTGTTGGCAAACTGAAAAAAATGATGTCGGAGAATCTCTTTTCATTTACTTTCTTCTTGCTTGTTGTGGGCAAACTTGGTCAATACCACTCCCCCCCTATCAAAATGGTCCAGTGATGCCCCTGATCAGGAGCTGCTGATGGGATGGGTTGTAAACTTTTGATTGCTTGGGTTATTTTTGGCTATAAGTAAAATGCCTATAGCTTAAAAAATATTGAGATGTTCGTCATATAAATCTCTAGATAAAGAGGTATTATGGCTCAGTGGTAGAGAAGTAGTGTCGTAATCAGAAAGTATGGGGTTTGAAAGGAAATTGATGTGCTAGTACCCTTTAGCAAGGCAATAATCCTCAATTAGAACTCAAGTACATTACTTTCATAGCAGTTTGGTAAGATAAATTCGTCTGCTTCTATGATGCAAGAAGAATTTTTATAAACATTTGAGATAGAATCATCTGTTGAAAAGTACCATGTCAGGCCAGGACTGCATCATTTGTAAGCAAAAGCTCAGAAAAGCTGTTGATGACAGGGCATCTAATTATCAAAATATTTTGTAATGGAAAGCTAAGCCCTCAAATCATGTCCTCCTTAAGTAGGAATCAAATGTATTTAATTTAAAGATTTGCCAAAGATTTCATGATTGCATTAAATTCAAAAGCTCCTCTTTTAATTTACAAGAGGAGCTTATGTGACATAATGTATTCAATTTAAAGATTTGCAGATTTCATGATTGCATTAAATTTAAAAGCTCCTCTTTTAATTTACAAGAGGAGCTTATGTGACATTACATGAAGGTTAATCATTAGAATGAAAACCTTTAATGGTCCAAACGGTCCTTAATATGTCTACTGCAGTGGGGGAAATGGAACATTAGATAATTGATACCAATCTGTCAATTAATGGAAGTAAGAATGCATTAACCCCAATTGCTGGTTTCCTGCGCTCCCCTGGGCCTGCTACCGGCTCCAGCCAAGGAGAGAGTATATCCCAAGGTGAATCACTTCTCGTCTAGACTCATCGACTCTTCGTCCTCAGAATTCCTCTGGAGCACCCATCTTCTTGATAGGCACAAATCTCATCCCAGTTTAGGCTGGATGGATCTTTAATTAAGTGTGAAAATATGGTGAAATGAGCATTCACTTTCCCCCCAGACGTGCATTAGGACAGAGAGTCTGAATCTGTCTGGGCAATATGTTACATGATTTCTTTCCTGTTCATTTTTCTCTCCACGTGTTACACCTCGCTTCAATCTGTGGTCTTCAAGCTTTGTTTGGGTTCCCTTGCCTTCTTACTTCATTTAGACCAATGATTCATCCTTCCATGTCTTCAGCCATTTTTAGACACCTCCTTTCCATCTTCTTATAATTATTCCCTTTCTTTCAGGGATCAATTACTAGTTTGCAATTGCTTTCATTTATGGTATGGTGAGATATGATATTAAAGATTAGTTAATAAAACTTTATTACAGATCTCACATTTAAAGCATTATTCTTTGTAGTTTGTTATATGATAATTTTCATTTTTTCTCTTGAATTCGCTTGCTTGCGGTTCAGCATAGGCAGTTTAAGACCTTAATGATAAGCCGATGCTTTTGCAAAAATAGTTGTTACTTTTGTCATGTTACCCAAATTTTATATAGAAATATAAATCTATAAATGCAATAGTGTATTCGTGATGAATTCTAGATACATGGAGATAAGCAAGATCAAACAGATAAATCAGGATTTGAGTAAATCACCCATCAGAATACAATCTGTTCAGTCCCTTTCTCTCTTTGTTTGAGATTTCTCCCAGGGAAATTGTTTCTTATTTTTGAGATGGATTGGGCGCTCGGTATCTCTCATCATGTAACACAAGGTGCAGGCTGTAAACATGAAGGCATGTGACAACATGGCGTTACATGGTACCATGTCTGTCATCCTTTTGTTGGTCTGGAACTCATTCTGTGTTTTACCTGGCATACTCCCCTGCCTCTCACTTCTCCCCTGCCCCCCTCCCATGTCACCCGTCTCTGACCCCCTCCTCCTCCTGGACCCTTTCCCCACTATCATTCCTTCTCTCTCTCTCCCCCTCTCTCTTCCCCTCTCTTCCCCTCCTCTCTTTCACTCTCACTTTGTATCATTATGTTTCTCTCTATCTTATCTACAACCTACAATGTCTTTCTCTCTCTGTCCATTTCTATCTGTCTCGATCTCCAACTTTCACACAACACCTCATTTTGCCTCACTATCTCTTTCTCTCTCTCTCTCTCTCTCTCTCTCTCTCTTTCCCTCTCCTGACTGCCCCCTCTCTACAGCCAGTTTTGTTTCTTTTTCGTTTTTTCATCCTTTCTTTGCCCATATATTTTACCATTTTTCCAATCATTACATGCTTAGCAAAGTACATTACTATGCATATACAGACATACATCATCAGAAACATGAGAAGGGTCCAGAATTGGAGACAGTAACAGCCTAAGCAGTTAACCTCATAGTTGGAATTCGTTAGTGCATCGAGCTCAAATTTCTGCAAAGATGCTGCACGCTTTTGTCAGTAACAAGTAAAGAATAATCACTAACAACGCTCGGGCTCGTATTTCGCAAAACATATTTGTATTCGCTTCGGTAGATGGAGGGTTTTTATATCAAAACAGGTTGGAGATTCTCGATGATGGATCATTGGAAGCCGTCTGTCAGAATCAGAATTATGGAATGGTTTATGAGGGCGGAATCATTCCATTGAGGAGGGATGGATGTTGGAGGTTGTATCTAATGTCAACATGTGTACATGTGTTTTGGGGATCATACTTTGAATGCTCGCAGAGAAGTTATTTTGATGAAGGATTTCTCAGGAATTAATTCTAGTGGATTGTGAGGTATCTCTAGAGGAAATAATATATCAGCCATGTTTTGTGCCATACTTCCAGAAAAATTGGTTCTTGAAAATTAACTTCTCGATCCTAAGCATTTTCACAAAGAAATATGTGAGAAAATCTTAGTGCTATAGACCTGTGTTCTAGCATAAAAGCATCCCCCAAATAACTTCTTTATTATCTGCATAAAGACGGACAAATCCAAATTATATAATATAAGAGCCCTATGTCTTCACGAAAGCTTCTCCAAAATCATTTTCTCAAAGATAGATTATGCTAAAATATATTTCCCTGGAATATGTGAGAAAAATTCTTACATCAAAGGTGATTCTGGCCTGTTGCATATGCATTCTTTTATAAGTAGTTTCTATATAAATTTGTGAACAATGGTAACACCTTGATGTGAAGGTATTTTTATCCCTAGGATACTGTCACAAAACCGTGACTGCTGCTCAAAGGGTATTCTCCGGAGCCCGTATTTCCTCCCCCTCCTTCCTCCTGCCCCCAAAACTTTGTTTTTATTGAGAAGATTGAGGCGCGGGTTTGATCTCCCTGCTCAGGCCCCTGAAAAACAATTGGTAATGATCTTTAAATCTCGTTGCCTGAGTTATGCATTCTGCCCGTAGTCCCAGCCTTAGAAACCGCTGTCAGTCATTTGCTCAGAGGGAGTATTGCATTCATGGGTGAAGTAGGCCATAATGGTGAGCGCTTAAATCGCAATACGAGACCATGTTGCATGATCTTTTTTATTTTTTATTTGAAGGTGTAAGATGTCACTTAGACTTCTGCTAGCAAAATAATGGTGATTGAGATATTCTAAATTTTATGCTTTAGTTTGGTGAAAAGTTAGCAAGAACATAAAATGCAATCGCAAAGAATAAAAGTCTGACCTAAGCCAGTTCAGTAGCCTTGTGCCCTGTGCTTTCAGATTGGCTTGGCAAGCATTACAATGATATATAACATAATCTAATCATGATTTCTTTAAGCGATATGATAGGAAATCGAAATTGCAATCATGTTAATAAATAAATTTTATTTACTCATTTACAGCCACACATTCATCCTATTAGGTAACATCTTATCCACCTACATCTATCCATCACTTCATTAATTATTTCAGCAATCAATGAGATAATCAATTTCTTAGTTAACAAATCCAAACAAATTTGCTCATTAAATCATTTTTAAAGTTGAAAATATGAATAAAAAGCTTATATTTTGTTGGTCTTATTTCTCTGCCTCTAATCAAGAAATCTTTTCCTCCAACCACAAATCATTATGTTCCCCTCAATTGAAAAAGCGATGAGTCTGTATTTGAAATATCAAGGGCATCTATCAGTCTGTATAATAATTCTAGACCCCCCTATATTGGCAAAGAAATGCTTGCTGCTTTTTCCTTTCTGTTACATTATTGAAACATTCCATAATCAAATTAAGAACAAAAAGTTAGGTAAAATGTCTTGTATTGGATCAAAATAACTTGTTGTTATTGAATATCTAAGTTGATCAACCCCCTTTTTCAATTTCTTCCTTTTTTCCCTCAAGATTTCTGGTAAATTGCCGAAAACATCAAATAATAAAGGAAATGGCCCCTCTCTCTCTAGACCACAATGGTCTATTCTTAGCTCTCACACTCACGGTGTTGTGATTTCAGATTTCCGCGCTTTTAACCGTGGCCTTGTAGAAGGCCACCTTACTCTTCACTGTATTTCCGTCAGTTTCTCTCTTTCCTTTTCCCCACCTCTTACTTTCTTTCTTATTTCCTTTCTATGTTTACTTATTGTATTTTTCCCCATTCTATTTTCCTATAAACTTCTTTTTCTACCCTTCTTTTCTTCCACTTTTCAGTGTTTGTCCCCTTCTCTCTCTCTCCCTTGCTCTCTCACCATCACCCTCTCATTTTCTCCCTCCCTCCCTCCTTCCCCGTCTCTCCGTCCCTTACTCCCTCTCTCTCACACTTGATTTGTTCCTCTTCATTTCTAGATTTATCTTCCATGAGATGGTTCTTGCCCTCACTTCCCCAGCAAACTTCATTGTCTGGTCAATCAGTGTTAAATCGTCTTGCCAACTCTGACCATGGACCCACTACGAATCCATTCTCTGACAAAGGATACAAATAGACTCCAATTTTCTTTTACCGCTAGTGAGGATGGATGCACTTCCTGCTATGATTTTAAGTGCTATAAAGTTTAGATTATAAGTAAGATTAAGTTGTCTTGCTTTACAATGCCAAATGTTAATTTTTATCCTCCTAAAAATGAGGTGTTTTTAAAAGTGCCCCAGCATTCTCTTCACATATACATGATGGTTCCCCCTCCCCCTCTCTTTCTCTCATCATCTTAAAATTCTTTCGCCATCTGACCTTCTCTTGTCATCTTCGTCTTTCTTAGCGAGGCTGACTGTCAAAGACATCGCCAAACCATTCCCAAATAGTTCCCTTCCTGCCCACCGAGAACGAAGCTTTCGACATTTGACATTTTGCCATTATTTTCTAGCACAAGAAATGAAAAGAACAAAAAATTATCAGTACTTCCCCCTTTCTTACTTGCCCCAACAACAGTGTGATGACTTCTGCGGAAAACTCGAGTGTCGGTACATACCGGTCGCATTAATAATTTCCGTCGAATCTAGAGGGCCTCATAGTCTATATATTTTGATGTAATGCATCGTCTGTTTGGTTGTCTCCTATTTGCCATTGCCATGCCAAGTGTAATGATTCACTCCTAAGAGATCAATGTCACTGAAAAGGGGCAACATCTACCTTCTCAATATCTTGTCATCTGCCTCCGTATCCCTCTATGTGATGTGTTATATCTGGTCTTAATAAAACCTTTTTTTTCTGTAGAGAGAGGCAAAAGAGACCAGGATCTTCAGTTTCCTGATGGAAAGGTTAGAAAGGATGGCACTTGCATTGTTTGTGTTTGGACAGTTTGGTCTGGATGTGAGGTGGTGTTGGTCATTTACTGCTCTAGTGCCCCACCCTGCTCCTTCGTGGGCTGGTATCCCATACCACTCATAAACTTACTGATGATTTACCCCACTCTGCTTATAGGAACTATGATTCACTGTCCCCAGTACCCTCCACCATTCACGAACTTGCAGTACCCCACCCTTCAGTGTCAATCTGAGTTCAAAAGCTGGGCTAGACCCATCCCTAGGACCCACCCCACTCTGCTCATGAAGTTACTCCCATTGTCCCCAGCACCCTCCTCATTCGTAGACTGGTATCACCAATGGCACCTAGCTAGCACCCCACCCTTCAGTGTCAGTCAGAGTTTAAGAACTGGGGTCAGACCCATCCCTCAAGGTCATCTCAAAGCCAGACAGGTTGACGGCAAACCATAATTATTCCAAGGAGTTAAACGGTTTCACCCTCAAGGAACCCTCCTCCACTTATTCTTGCCACCTTCCCTCTCTTATCACCTTCAAGGGCTATTGTTGAGTAGCTCCATGCTTCTGCCCTGTTTAATAAGCTACATAAAGGGAATATATTCAAGAAATGGTCATATGTAGTAGAATAATGGTTGTTAAAACTAGTGCAGGGTTTGAGGAAAAAGCCCCCCCCCCCATTTTTTAGGGGTGTGTGTCCTTTTGAAAGTTGATGTATATATGTGTATTATAATTTTTCTTTGCATATGACTTTTTAACAGCACTGCAGTGTCCTTTTAGAATTATTCTAGCATTTTGTGTTCCATTATAGTGTTCCCTTATTATTTGTCCTTATCAGAGGTAGATCTTAAAACAGTTATTGTTCATACAACAAGAATTATTTTAAGGAAAAAAAATACACTTCACCTTTAATTTTTCTAGAGGAGAGTGTATTTAATAGTTTCAATCTGGAGTGCATGGCGCTTAAAATTGCATTTGTTAGAGCCTCTGGAATGCCTGGGAGCTGTTTATCTTCAAAACTATGTCATATCATAAACATCATTGTGATGAGCATGGAATTGGAATGCCACTTTAATAAGGCCCCACCCTCATGCAGATAGAGATAGATAGAGAGAGAGAGAGAGAGAGAGAGAGACAGAGACAGAGAAATAGATAAAAGAGAGACAGACAGAATTATATATATATATATATATATATATATATATATATATATATATATATATATATATATATATATGAGAGAGAGATAGAGAGAGAGAGAAAGAGATGAAGAAGAGTTAAAAAGGAAATAACTTACATAAATGAATAGATAAAACTTGATCAATAATCAGAAAGATAGAATCATAAAGGACAATTTGGATAGAAAGAGAAGCAAATGGAAACGGAGATGAGTGATGAGGAGAAAGGGAGAAACAAATGGGAAGAGAGGTCACCAAAGGAATCAAGAATAACAGAAAGGACATTTAAAAGGATACTTCCAGTAATTGCTTAACGAGACATTACCTCTCATACAGTGCCAACAGATTCACATTAATACTTCAACTTGAAATGGAGCATTACCATTAAAATAATGCTACTTGCCAACTTTCATCATGTTGAAGAGGTACATATGTTTCAGAATGTGGAAATAGCTCATTTGCGAGTTAATATCATGTTTTATGGTTTAATATGATTATCTGATTGACACCTGCCTGGAGTTATTCAATATTTTAATCAATTAGCCTGGAATGTGTTGAAAGGTACATCTCTATCTGTTTGACTGTAGCTGTTGTTTTTTCTGGGGGCATGATCCTTGATGCACCTGTTTCGTCCATTGCCAGATAGCCAGAAGTGACATTATTAAAAGTAATGTTCTGTTTTGATCATGTCTCCTGCTTCGATTTCTTTAAAGGGAAAGTTCATCCCGAAGATTACTTGAGTTTAAAAAATGCAGAAAAAATAAAGAAAAATATTTGCGAAAGTTTGGACAAAATCCGTTAAAGAATAACGGAGTTATGGACTTTTGAAGTTTTGATTTTGTGACGTCACATGCGAGCAGCTCCTCCATTATGTAATGTGATAAATATTCCATAAAACACAGTTTTCTCAGAAAATTTAGAATATTTTCGTCTGTGCATTTGATATATTGTCAGAAATGTTATTCAATACTAGATTCTGAAAAGAAACAATATTAATTTATCGTGGAACGTTAAAAAAAAAGCGAATATATGGAATATTTATTACATGACCAATGGGCAGCTGCTCGCATGTGACGTCACGAATCCAAAACTTTAAATACTCATAACTCTTTTATTATTTGACCGATTTTCATCAAACCTTCGCCAATATTTTTCTTTATTTTTTCTGCATTTTTTAAACTCAAGCAATCTTCAGGGTGAACTTCCCCTTTAAGGGTTAGCTCAGACTGTGAATGATGTTGACTAAACAAGCTGGAGCAATTTCATTATGTTTACATTAAGCTCAGTTGATACATTAAAAATGAACTTTGAAAAATATCATTCCTAAAAGCTTAAAATAGGTTAAGAATTCAATACGGGGTCTGGATACATGAAGTGATGAATACTGTAAAAACCAGAAATTTTCATGTGCCTGAAACTTTCGCGAATTTCGCGAGTTGTTGAGATTTGCGAAAGTTTCATGCCACGACATAAATCATAATTGAAACAACATAAAATTATTGCAATTCGCGAAAGTTTCTTGCTGCAAATTCGCAAAAGTTTCTGGTTTTGGAGTACTCTCTTTTATGAATTTTATTGCAATTTCACCTCACCACTCTAAAATCAGAAATGGCAAGCTACAATCAAACATCCACCTGTTTATGAAAGTGCCTTACTTTGTTTCTTTTAAACATTGTTTGTCATTGTAACCCATATAGGAGGAAACCTGGAAGTAGAGTCCACCTGTTATCAGTGGGCCGACCAACTGTTTCCTCTAGCAGTCTTTATATACAGGTCTAACTGTTATATTCATGGAGAAACTCAATTCCCAAGTTGAAGAGCTGTCATACCTTAGATGACCCTGATGTATAGACAAAAATGCTATTTCTGGGCATCAATTTTTCTCTTTTTGCCCAAAGCCCAAACGATTTACCATCTTCAGTCACTTTGGCTGGAAATTTCATTATGCGGAAGGGGGGAATTGCATAATTTTAACCCCGCAGTGAAGAGCAGGTTTTCTGATTGCTGTCACTACCGATAAGGAGAACCTCTCGCAGGCAAAGTTTAGTCGATGGTGGAATCGATTGGGGCAGGTGTATGAAGACTCTAATAATTTTGTGATGATGGATACTTTTCCTTTTTGGTTTGAAGAGGAAACTTTGATCATATCGCCACATGTGGTTGGGAAGTTGAATGGAAGAACCATGATCATGTATTTACTCATAGTCGCATTTTGCGTTCAGTTTCATTGATTTTTTTTTTCCAGAACTGTTTTCACAAGTAAAATTTGTATATCATTGGATATTTAATAACTTATCAATTATGGCTTATTAATTAAGGAAATTTAGATATCATAGCATTTACTATACACTGAAATACTACCACATTACTAAAGGTAAAGTATGTTAGAGAATCAATAAAACAGAACAAGAAAGGGCAAAATAATTCCTCGCTTATAAATCGTTGGTAGAGTGATAAAACGCCGTAACTTGAAAATGCTAGATTTTCAGGAGAGCAAGAAAACATTCACGATTAACACAGTAAGCGCAGTGACGACCTTCCTTTTACAGATCGCTTGTGGCACCATTTTTTACATATGCACTACATGGGTTTTATCAAAACAGCAAATTAGTCTTTAACTACAAAATTATGAACAAAAAATTCTCCAAAAAAAATGAGTTAAAGAGGTTTTATCACCCCACCATCAACATTCCTTTCCAGTACTTTTGTCAGTTTATTTTGTGCTAATGGAAAAGGAAAGTGGCATTATCATTATTTGATACTTGATATTTCGCATATGATCAACTGAAAGGAATCAACATCTAGGTAGATTGTGAAAAGGTCAAAAGAATTACTTATGTCTGTTTTTTGTAACACTTCACAGAGGTTTTCAAATACCTGTGATTATACTAAGGACAAGCAGACATGTAACTTGCACAACTCTAATTAAATGGGTGCAGTCCAGTTTCCCTTTACACTAGGGCACAGACGAACCCCCACCGAATATAATTTGCCCATGGATCATATTCAGAGAGGGATAAGTGGAAGTGTATTAGCACCTACAGGTCCGTCTAGAGGGCAATGACCTCATGACAGAACAACTGGTTGCAGCAAATTCAATCAGAGAGTTGTATCCCTCTGGAATTAGGCAGCAATTGAATTTACAAGTGTTTCTTTTTTTTTTTCTCTCTCTCTCTCTGAGGGGGATGCATTGAATGTCCATGTGAGATTGTCATCTGTGATTATGAATATCTATTTTAGTCTTATCTTGACTTTCATATCTGAGGTTCCTTGGAAAGTGCTTGAAATTAGGCTTTTTTAGTGCTCATTATTAACTCTTTAGAGATCTTGGCCTAACTAGTCCCCCCTCACCCCCAAAAGAGAAAAAAAGTAAGGAGTCTTCTTGAAATTCTGTAGATCTTTATAACAGGATAATTCGTGGCTGTTGTAATCATCATACTTGTGCTGAAATATATGGTATATTTTTTTTGTAAACCTGAAATTTCTTTGTCAACTTATATAAAATCCATATATGAAATGCATGACTCTCTCCTGTCTGAGAAAAATTCACTCTCATCAAGACTAAACTGTTGCCCTGAGTGAAATGCTACAGTTCATAAGTGGGGTCATCTGAGGTCATGAGACGTCTGTTAGCAGAAAGTAATGGCAGCAATTTAGCCTCAGCTTGTAGAGGGCAAATTGATTTAATCCTGATAGGTTCTCCAAATAGGTATGGTGAGGGATGTTCCTGTGTTATGTAATAAGGCATACTTTTTGTACTTCAAACTTTTTTAAATGGAAGTTTGTCAGCTTTGTCAGGTTTTTCTAAGGAAATTCTCTTCAAATGTTGCAAGAATTGAATCAAAAATTTGAATTTTATGTTACTCATTCTGTACCTTCATCCTATTGAAGGGTCTTCAGAATGGGTGATCTAGAGTAGATGCTGCGAAGTGCGGCTGGTATCCGGTGTGCCCTGTGTGTGTGATATGTGATATATTATGATGCCATGTATTTTATAGTGATTTTGCAATGCAAACGATGGACCGGCTGCACACCGGCTACCGGCTGCACACCGGCTACCGGCTGCACTTTGCAGCATCTACCCTATATCAGAACCATCCAAAAAAAATAAAAAATAAAAATGGAAATGGAAGAGTAAGGGCAGATATAAGAATTGGAAGGAAAGGATACTAGATAAAAAGCAAAAAGCTTGAAACAGAAGAGAAATTCTCAGAACATGGAAGACAATAAGATCATGATGTGACAAAAATTGATGAGGAAAATTGAGGAAGAAATGGAAAACGAAGGAGAAATGTAATGAAATTAAAGATGGAAATGATAATGATAAAGAAGGAAAGAAAGAAACCCATGTCTTTCTGTCACTGAATTCTGTCCATCATCATCTAGTCATTTATAAATGCACTTTGCTCAATTGATTCAACTACTTTGAACATTCCTAGATATCACTGCAATCCTGGTCCCAAAAGGAAGTGAAAGACCCAGATCTTTTCATCAAGTAATAGTCTACAACCAGAATGACCTACTTGGCAGTGGAATGATTTTGTAACAAGGTTGATGAAATAATGGAACAGAATCCATAAAACTTGTTTCATGGAATTCACAAACCACATCTCACTTATACCTTTCTTCAGACTCGTTCTCTAAATCTGTATTTAGGAAACCCTCTTCTAAATTGAATTTTGTCTGCTGCCTATATTTCAATACCTGAAACCTCTACCATTACATCCCATTTATAATTTTGTTTTTGTGATAAAGTTGATAATGGTTTTGTTATGGTGACAAACATCCTATGTGCTTTCATTGTGCAAGTAGATATCTTATTTGATTTTATCTCTTGGCAGTCGGGTTAGACTGTTTGTTTAAATATGACTCAAGCTTTGATGCACCTGACTTGTAGAAAGAAGATGTATTTTTAGCCATTCTCTGTCATAATAGGGTGGAAAAGGGATTAAATGAAGGTGAAATAATGATGGGGTAGCATTTCAAATAGATAGAGTAAGCAGGGGCATCTGAGGGGTGTGATGAGGAAGATTGCAGGCAGTAGCTGCCCCAAAACTGTGGATATTGTGCCTGTGGAGTGTATGCTTCCAGATATTTTACCCCCCCCCCCCCCTCCGATCAGATGGATTGAATCCTGCAAAATTTGGTTTAGTTCTTTATACATGTAGAGGTAAATGCATGCATCACTCCATGTATTGTAGGTGCGTGTTGCTTCAATGCTACTGTTGGTACCACTTTTTTTAAAAGCATTTTCAAAGTAGGCTGTGGAAGAACCATTTCTGGATCCTGTTGTTAATAATAATAAAATGAGCTTTATGAAAGGAACTTGCTTAGCATTAGCACAAAATTGAAATATAACAAATTTGAATCATGAACTAATAAAATTGTGAAATTTCTTTCAACTTCAAACCCGATTTCATTCTTATGTCTCATACGCATTGGTGTCCATTATCAACTAGCTTTCCAATACATGCTGCCCCCAGACTCCATAGTGGACAATACACCCCAGGTACCAACCATGCTGAGGTAACATCGTTTGAAAGTTTGTTCATATGTGTGAAGTGTGGATCAGCGTGAATCCAAATAAAGCCTCTCTTATGAATAGCGGAAACCGGTCCATCTAATTGTAGATTTCCAGGGCTTAGATGTGCTTCGATTCCGATCCCTCACAACATTTGCTGCATTGTAGTCAAAAGCATGTGACGACAATGATATGCGTCATTCATCACAGTTTTTCATTTGAATGGCATTAGAATTGTAACATTAATAGCGTATTCATAAAGTTCTCTTTTGTATTTGCTGGGGTATGAATTCTTTAACTTCCATATGTTGATCTATGTCGACATCAAGAGTATTGGTATGGACTAAAAATGTGCATTTTTTTTCGTCAGTAGTACATTTATACACCCATTGTGACCTCAGGATTTTAGCTTTTGACTGTTAAGCCTATTCAAAATACCTTTTTTAAAATTGAATCACAACTGTACAGTAACATATGTTCAGTATAATAAATGATTATTACTTTGAAGCTTAAATTCTTTAAGCTAAAAAAGATACACCATGCGTGAACACTGAACAGAGAATTATTCATTGGCTCATTTAAATATATAGAAATTCAACCATGGCTTTAATATTAATACCCTAAAACTTCATATATGGTTTATGAAGCTAAAACTTCCTCCATGTGCTAATACTGAATACCACATTACTCATTGGGCACCTGCTGTTGCTGCTTCATAAAGCAGTGATGGTTCTGCACCAATTTGGCACCAATTACCATATTTCATCCTCGTAGTATAGTTGTATGTTTACTAGTCTTTCAAGTTCACCTTGCAAACTCCCTTACTCATAGCATCTGGATATAGGGTTCACACAAACTTTGATAGGTCAAATATGATTAGACTCCATATGAAATGACCATGGATGGTAATTGCACAGTCACTCCTCTCTCTCTCTCATAAATGTCCTTCTGGTCTTCAGTGCCTTTGTTCTGTGACAGCATGCATCCATCATCCCATTGCCAGCTATGTTAAAGGTACTACTTAATATTCTGCCAATGTGGTGAAAGTATTATAAAGTAATTACTTATCAATTTTGATTAGAATCGAGAGAGAGAGAGAAAAACAAAGACTACAGAAATTGTTTTAAGTAATTGGTTTTAATAAGAAAAATAAACAAAAAATGAAAAATAAAATAACTGACACACACTCCTACATCCTATCTAGGGATGCCACTGGCCACCTGTACAGATAGGTTCACATGTGGAATAGGATCATTGACACTTTGTTGGCAGGAATGGGAGTACCATTTGTCCTGTAGCATGATGGTGTCCTTATTGCACTCAACTCTCACCCCATCCCATCTGTTACAGATGCAAAGAGATCTCTTTGCATCAGTGGTCTATGGGTCTCTTTGCGATACGAGTGGTATATGGTTCTAAATATTGTATGTATATTTATATTACTATGGACATCGCCTTAACAAATTCTAAGAACTAATTTAACAGTAATCTGTTTATTTAAACACCTTCCTGCACTAAACTAGTGTCAAAACTACTTGTACTTTTGCCATGAGATTCACACATTAGCCTGTATTCTGAACTCTGGTTTAACTTAAACCGCAGTCTAAGTATGGTTTAAACCCAGT
The DNA here is from genome assembly GCA_025618425.1 of Heliocidaris tuberculata. Taxonomy (NCBI): domain Eukaryota; kingdom Metazoa; phylum Echinodermata; class Echinoidea; order Camarodonta; family Echinometridae; genus Heliocidaris; species Heliocidaris tuberculata. Next base: position 17,200,372 of record CM046844.1, on the reverse strand, counting down.
CTAAAACTGCCCTTTGAACCAGAGTTTTAGAAAATCACATTCTGAAATCCGGTTTAACTTAAACTCTAGTCTAGTATGGCTTAACTTTGTACAGAAATTTAGACAGGACTTACAGTTTAAGTCAGTTTTGATTAAAGCTCTGGTTTAACTTAGACTGGAGTTTAAGTTAAACCGGAATTCAGAATACGGGCCTCTGTGTTTACTATTGCTACAGGTTGATAATGGTTGCCTAGTCATATATTGTAATTTTCATATCTGTAGTACCTTCTAGGCATCTATCTCCTGCTAAAGTCCTTCTTGCACTAAAATTATACCTGTCCCATCTCCTGTGTATTTACTGCCAGGAGATCACACTCTCTGTTTGCTATCACTACAGCTTGTCAGGGGTGTATCATTAGTCAAATATTGTATCGTGATATGAATATGGACATCACCATGGTAACTTTCTGATAACTAATTGAACAGTCACTACATACACCTCGTTGTACCTCAGGTTTCTTCAGCAGGTGTTTTATCATACCGCTCTCCTTAAGCCTACCTTAGATTTAATCAGTTTAGAGCTGCTGAGATTAAAGGTGAACTTGAGATTTTCAGAGTCAAAATTGGAGTGGTTGAATTTTGCAGTCTATATTGAAATGTTTGAGATGGAAAGTTTTAAGCAAAATTTTGTACGAGTCTACCTTAATTGTTATACTGTGTTCGTCCCAAACTTTATTAGCAAATTACTCATATTGCACTGTGCCAAAATTGCCCAGATGATTTGGATCTGAGCCGTCACTTCCGATACGTGGCTTTAATTGTGTTATTAATCGTGTGCAAAGTTGGCTATACATGAACATTGTGTATCTTTGAACATTGGCCATATGTGAACATTGGTAATATGTGAATGTTGACCATATGTGAAAGTTGGCCATATGTGAAAGTGGCTGACGGACTGACCATGATCCCACTGCTACCTCCAGCTATAGGTTTAATCCAATCACTTATGGCTTGGGTTATACAGGGAGTCTCTGCTTATATACCCTGATCCCTGGGATTAGATTAGCCGCTGAGTAGCCTTGCAAGACTAGTTGAAGGGATTAAGAGGGGTAGGGATCATGTAGAATGAAGAGAGAAAGTCTATTTTCTTTGTTCAGATAGGTCGATCATCTTTAATTTATCTCTTAGAAGTTGGATCAAAGTTTATGGGAGTGTTAAAGGTATTAAACAGTAGTGGTAGCAAAATGAAAGTTGGCATGAAACTGCTCAAAAACAGTCTCATATTGTTCGGCTTGCATAAAAAGATACATGAGTGAGATAATCCGGTATTCTATTCATGATTTCCGGTGATTTTCAGTAAAATAATTCAAATGATCGAATATCAACGGTTACCTTATACCCTAGCTAAGGACCACCTACCCCGACGCTCCCAGCTCAACGGCGCACAGCGATTCGCACACACTGTTTACACGTGTGTGAACTGTCAACGCGGTACCGCGCTCACAATTCGATGTTTATTTTTTGGGATATTTTAGCCATTTCTAAACCATTTTTCTTCAAACAAACGTCACCTACGTTCGAAATTAATAATTTCACAACAGTATATGTAGTAATTTCCATTCCAGCTGACAAAGTAGTTAAATATCCAAAGCGCCACCTTTCCCACTACTGTACGATACCTTTAAGATGTTACAGAATTAAGATTAAGGTTATATCTCTCTAAATTTTTTGTTTTAATTTCCATAGTTGAAGATGTAATTATAGAAGGTTCTTCATCAAAAGTATGTCACTCTTACAAACATTAATCCACGTTTGCCACTCTCCACCCAGGTGTGAAATGGGTACCTGGCAGGATTTATTCCTTGAAATGCACTGTGCGCTGATTGCTGCCGGAGCTACAGCCAGGGTAATAATATCCATACCCTTTGGAAGCTCGTAGAGACGTTATTTCATAATGTGATATGCGCTATACAAGAACGTTATATTATTAAATATTGAGAAAAAAAATGGCACTGCATAAAGCAATGGTATTGTGTAACAGCTGTTAATACAGTACAACTTTTTGTTACAGTTTACCAAAAAAAAGTGATGCAGACTTTTATATGATTAAATTTTACAGTAAACACTCCCATGATTCAAGTTCAGTTAAATGGTTCCAAAGTGATGAATGAGCATAGTTAGCACATGGCCAAGTTAACATTTCCAAACAGTTGATAGGAATGAGGATCACTGCACCTGTGTGAAATCCAAAGCAGTTGCAGATACAACCTCTTGTGTCACTTTGTCTTATCAGCTGATTCACACACAACATTATTTGGCAACCACTAATTTCAAAATGCACGTGAAAGGACATTCACTCTATTAGGCCAATGACCTTTTCTGGCTTCAGAAAGGGACCCCCCCCCAAAGGGACGGGTGATTGCATATTATGCTTAAGAATCCTTTTGATTGCCAGATAGAACATAATTGGAAATACAGATACAGATACTGTAGGTCTCCCATTTTTACCCTCTGGAAATTTTAATTCAAGCACCCCACCTCCTTTTCTGTGGTAAACTGGTTCCTTCTAAAGGGCTGGGCAGACGAAAACAAGATTTTCACTTAAAGGTACACCCTACTCTGTGGTTTGTACGTGTGAGTATGCTCCTGACTAGTAATAATATGGCAGCTCTAGGGTGTACCTTTAATGAAAAATCTTGTTATTGTTATCGGACAAATGTGACCAGCCCTTTACACCTCGTCTTCTTTGTCGCACCCTTCTCATGCCCCTTCTTGACAGCTATTTAGGTTTTTGTGTTATGACTTACCCTAGAAGAAAAGTACAAATTCAGGATGATGAAATTGTGTTTTACTCTTCGGCCTCCCCTTCCCCACACCTCTTCTTTACACCCCCTACCATCATATCAAGCACCCCTCCAGGAAATCATAAGAGATTCTTCTTCCTCTTGGGGATGACCCTCAAGGAGAAAAGAAACAAAAAACCCAATTGAGATGATTCATTTGGACCATGTCACCCTCGTGTGACCCGTCTAGCTGCTCCTGTTAACCCTTTCAAGACAATTGACCACATTTTGTGGTTTGGCTCAATAACTTTTGATTCAGAGCTCTAAAAAATATACCAGATGTATGGGTAGAAAGAGCAAAAATTTCTACACACATTGTTTCCATTTTTGTTCCATGAGAATATTGCGTTTGATCCCAGGAATTTTAAAAAGGAGAATAAGATTTAAAATCCTTAAATTGGCAACACATTGAGAGGTTCAAAATCATTGTTTTTTATCAAAATTGGCAACTTTTTCAACTTTTTGGAAATTCTTTCAACCATGTATATTGTTTTCAAAGACATTACCCCTTATTACAGTCTTGTAGTACTAAATGAAAAATATTATTGTTGCCAATTTGAAGAACAAAATGTGATCAATTTAGCCCTGAAATAATTCCTGTCCTGAAACGGTTAAACTATTGTGATCCTGAGTCAGGAGATAATTATGCAATTCACGCAAAGTCGGCCACACGAATGACTTATCGTCACATTTGACATGATTTATATTTGTTTCATTGTCTGCTAGCAACACTTTTCCTTCCTCCTCCTTTTTCCGTTTCTTTCTGTCCTTTCGATTCGTCCCCATTCTTCTGTTTTAGAATTCCCTTGTCTCTCAATATCTCTCTCTCTTATCCATCCGACCCTCCCCCATTGTGTCTCTTAATCCACATGTAGCATGTACCAGCCTTCTTATAATTCCATCTCTGACTCATTATAATTGTTTGAATTTAATGATGTATTTGTCACCTTTTCTAGGTGATCTACTCCGGCAACATATGCGCTGGGCTTCATTTCGCCAAAGATATAGGGTTAGGGTTGAGATTAGGTTAAGGATTAAGTTTAGGGCTAGGTTCAGTGTAGGTACAGGGTTAAGATTAGGATTAGTGTGGGGGTCCATGGTTTAATTTAGAAATATTGGTTAGTGTATGGAATTGACCATGAAGCATGCATTGTTGAACCTTTTTTTCATCATCCTGTAAAATCATTTATCTGATTGTAAGACATGCTTATTTGACAAATTTTCTGTAGTTAAAACTTTTTTACCACCAGTTGAATTCCTACCCTTAACTCTGACCATAACTCTGCCCTAAAACCATCGCTTCCAAAGCACTTGCCCCAAAGGTTTGATGAAGTTAAAGCTCATGTACAGTATTGGTAGCAAAAAGGAAATTGGAAAGAAACATGTTAGATATAGTCTCATGTTGTTCTCCTTGTATCAAAAGATGTCTGTAAAAAATCATTTGGTATTCCATCTATGATTTCTGGTGAATTTCAGTGTAAATATCTGTAAGGAATGCTTGATCACTGTCATTATGCTAGGACCCGTCCACCCCGACGGCTCCCCGCACAGCAAGCTTGGGGCTTCGCATAGAGACAGCGTGTGTGCACGGTGTGTAGCTACTCATCATTGGTTTTACACGTGTGTTTACAGTGTGTAGCACATGCTGCCTTTGTTGGGATTTTACGTGCCTGTCCCGGCACATAAATTAGTTTTTGCCTCTTATTTGTTTAATATTAAACTTTAGGAGGCGAAATCTTCACAGTGTCTTAGTATTGCTAGTATCTTGCTATTTATCGACAAAAATTGAAGAAATATGTCGAACAGTTTTTGAGGGCTTACCAAAACTTGCCCCAAAGGTTTGATGAAGTTAAGGCCCTTGAGTAAATATCATATGAGCAAAATATCACATTACCCTAGGAATATCTAGAATGTAAATGAGTAATATTATGACATCTACCTGAAGGAGATTCGCCATCTGTGCTTTAGTTTGTCTTTTTCAAGTAGAATGATTGGTGTTTTTGGATCGGAATCAAATTCCCTGCGGGGGATGAACATTTGGCAATGAATGACATGCATTTTGATGCTCATCATTATTCTTTGACACCTGTAAGCCTTGTGTACCCCAGTGGATGGCTTTGAGAACATAAATATGGTTATCATCAAGGTTTAATAATGGGAAGCAAAGCCAATATATTACTGATGCTAGTCATAATTTGAGATAGTAATGGTTCTTTCCATTAAATTTATTTATGATCACTTTAGAATCAGCAGGATTGTGTACAAACAAAGAGGGATAGACTTGGAAAATGTCATTATAGTATTCTTTTGGTTTCACAAAGAAGTCTGTTTCCATCATCAAAATAAGGTTTAAAGTGTCAACTACGTGCATGTCCAATTAAGTTTCTAACTCAAATTTCTGAAAAGCTTCGTTTATGATGTTTTCTAAATGTCTTGAATCATCATCATAATCATCTAGTCATTCATAAACTGAAATTGACGCTTTCCAGGAAGCACATTTCTTTACTAAAAACTTCTTGTAATGCCTGATAAACAGCTTTTACTAGCATTTAAAGGTATCGTACAGTAGTGGGAAAGGTGGCGCTTTGGATATTTAACTACTTTTTCAGCTGGAATGGAAATTACTACATATACTGTTGTGAAATGATTAATTTTGAACATAGGTGACGTTTGTTTGAAGAAAAATGGTTTAGAAATGGCTAAAATATCCCCCAAAATAAACATCGAATTGTGAGTGCGGTACCGCGTTGACAGTTCACACACGTGTAAACAGTGTGTGCGAACCGCTGTGCGCCGTTGAGCCGGGAGCGTCGGGGTAGGTGGTCCTTAGCGAGAGTATAAGGTAACCGTTGATATTCGATCATTTGAATTATTTTACTGAAAATCACCGGAAATCATGAATAGAATACCAGATTATCTCACTCATGTATCTTTTTATGCAAGCCGAACAATATGAGACTGTTTTTGAGCAGTTTCATGCCAACTTTCATTTTGCTACCACTACTGTTTATTACCTTTAAAAAATTGAGCACACATTCAGAACCTTGCCATTTTGAATGTTCTTCCAGAACTCCATCTGTTTTGAGTTGGTAACCTGCCAGGTAGTATCATACAGTTCCTTTGACATCGGCATAGACCAACATTGGGCGAAACCAAAAATAACACATTTCCATGGCGATCATTGCTGATGGGCTCCAAGTTTTGTATTGCACCCTGGGGTTTTGTAGGTGGCTGCATCGATGGAGAAGGTTGACTTTCATGTCATCTTGCTTTATGTCTTTCTCGGCCTCTGGATGGGCCCTCACTAATACAGCATTCAAAATGTCATTCTTCCCTGATGAAAAATCATGAAGTCAAACAATGAATGCCCATACCTTAGTTCTGCTTTATCATGTATCGCTGTACCACATATCCACACTCACATGAGAAAAATTTGTATACTTATCGTGTAGCTTTAGAGTTATTCTGAGATATCTTTCAAGATGATCGTAGCTGTCTAAATGTTGTCCAACTTTACGATGTTTTGTCCCAGCACTATATTCTAGGTAATGAACCTGGTTATGATGTTAATGACTGTGATATTGGCTTCTTCATTAGCATTCATGTCCACCATGCAAAGTGCTCCCAGCATTTCAGGAATTCCTTCCTTCCAGGCATCTTTTTACTACACCTGGGTTTAGAGTGGCAAATGTAGATTAACGTCTTGCCAAAGGGCAAGGTTTATACCCTTTCCCATTAGAAAGGCCTTTGGGATTAGGCTATATTTGACTTTACTTTGACTTGAGGTTGAAAGATTGAGCTAGTGGAAACCAGCCAGAGATATCCTACCATTGTCTTTCTCCATGCCATGCATTATGTAAATATTGGATATGGATTGGGACAAATTGCCAGTTTTGTCTTCCCAGCACATTTGGTTTAGATTACCTGCTGTTCTTCTCTCCTCCACTTAATCTTTCTTTTCTAACTATCAAATCTTGTCAGTTTGAGACATGACCTTGATTTTAAGTGGCTGCAAATACATTAGATATGGTGTGAGTAGGCATGGATAGTATTTATTAGAGGTCTCTCTGGTGTATGTAGGGTGCTGCTAGTGCTATCCGTATTGTAGTCATTGGGAGTGGGTGGGGGTTAATACCAGTTCCCCTCTCCCTGGAATATGGAGTAAATTCATTTCAAAGCTGGACTGAATATGTTTCTTGTGATTATATAAATAATAATTTTTAATTAAGCTGAGTAAATGCAAACAGATTTTGTAGTTACTATGATCCTGCTTTAAATCTTTATAGTTCATAAAGTTGGTTTTATAATGGAAATTTTTCTTTCCATCACAAAATTTAGATTCTACTCTCTTAATCATTCTGAATCTCAACAGTATTGTTCGACAGTATACACAATGTTCCCATACAACATTGGAACAGAATGAATAAAACATAGGCCTTGGCCAATAAAAAACAGTAGAAGTAAACCCCAATGCAACAATAGAGAATAGATAATAGACAAAAGCTTATTGATACAGTGAAGTAACTGTACACTGTTACCAGCTTAAACTTTAAGATGCAAATAACTGTCCATGGTTAAGAATGTAAACATAATCAGGTGCTAATGACATAGGCGTTCAAACTTTCTTTGTTGGACGCTGGAGAAGAAATGTGTAACTCTTTAACCTCAAGGTGTAAATTGTTCCCTTTTGTAAAGATTCTCTGATTGTTGTTATACAGAGCTGTCAGTCATTATTGGTGTAAAAGAGATGAAAAAAAAAAATCAAAATATCAGAGAACAGTGCAGTTCCCTCTTCATTCAAGTAAATCAAGTTACTGTAACTGAGCTGAATGGAAATGAGAATAGTGTGAAAAGAAGCAATCAATATTTATTTAGGGGCAATGCAAGACTGAATAGGAGAAATGAAGAGAAAGATAAAGATGGTGCATGGTGATGGAAGGTAGAAGAGAAACAGATCAAAAGGCAATGAGTTGCAGCTAGTATAAATAATTGTTTCTGTCTTGAATTGCACTGGAATGTTGGACATGTAATGTCATCTTGAGTAGATGTTAAAAGATTTGGAAATCGATCACAGTAGCCTTGATCGTAATTCCTGATTTTTATGAATAAACTGCTAACTAGGCCGATAAAATTGTATATAATTATCAATAATTGCACTGTAGTTACAGAAAGTACCAATGGTAATATTATAATTCATTAATGTTTTCTCTCTTTTTCTGCAGCTACCTGCAGCGTTGGAGTGTGTTTCAACGGAGGCACCTGCTCTGGTGGCTACTCCCAGATGTGCCGCTGTCAACCCGGATTCCAGGGACCTAGATGCCAGTATGGTAAGTCAACCCACCCCAACTGCCTTCCTGCAACTAGATTTCTGTTAATGGAGCTCATATATTGTGAAGAATGAAGAAAGAATTGTAATATGTACTCATGCCATATACAACATTATCATATTTATTTACAAACCTTCAACAGAAATGTATAACAGAGAAACCATATACATAGATGTTGGGTCCTATGAGCAAGTGTGTGAAAGGACTGCCTTTTAATGAAAGCTAATGATTAAAATTCATAAAATATACAGAAATTTTATACAATTCATTGAAACCCCCTGTAAAACAAGTCTCTTTGTAGTAAATACCTCTACATCCAGAATCACTAATTTTTTAATGAACTTCACCATAATGAAAGCTAACAATTACAATTTATAAAATGTGCAGAGATACATGAGCTTGAGCTTAAGAAGAGGCATGTTTAGTAAATATTCTATCCCTTAATATTCCTGAATCAGAAACAGTAATTCTAAATGTAAGCAGGTCCACCTTCAAACTGTCCTGCATTACTGAAGGTTTCCTAGATTGTGATTTATGTGAGTGTAGAAAATGTCAAGTTCAGAGACTCCTGGTGGAAAACACGGTCCCCTGACAGCAATAAGGGCGTTCCTTCTATGTTAAAAGGATATAGGTTAACTCCCTTCTCGCTCTCGGGAGATTGTATGTTCTCGCTGTGGTAGGTAATAGCAAGATCAGCACATTCCTACAAAGGTGTTTCCTTCTGAAGTTCATTTGTCATGAAACGTCCTCAATTTCAAGCTCCATTTGCACTTGGGAGGTTATTATAAGTAGCGTGTATTACAGAATGACTCCCAAGTTGCACATTACTGTTCTCCCCTCCTGCAACATGAATTTTCTGGGAGACTCTCATAACTTTGGTTCCTTTTTATATTCGGTTATATTTAGAAGGGGGCAAAGTAGGGCCTATCCTAGGAGGGCTTAGTCGGACTGTCTATAATGGGGCATGTATGGGGCGGAAGATTAAGTTTGAATCAGAATAAACAGATGGGGGTTAGCCAGCATACTTGATACACCACGGACCATTTGCTCTATGCTTTTGTGACGGAATGACAGATGTGCCCTGCAGAGGTTTGGGGAGAAATGTTTATGGTATTACGGATGGAAAATATGGGGATTAGGAGGAGAGATGGAGGGGGAATTGAATGAAGGGGGTAATGTATTGTAGAGAAAGTGAGAGAGAGAGAGAGGGAGGGAGGGAGAGGGCAGGAAGATGAATTGATCATAATTATGTTTAGATTAGATTTTAGTTGGATTTATTTGAAATAATAGCAAGGGATTGGAGAGGGAGAGAGAGAGAGAGAGAGAGAGAGAAAGAAAAAAGGAGCGAGGGGAAGAGAGAGGGAGAGAAAGAGGGAGGAAGCGAGAGAGAGAGGGGGGGGGGGGGGAGGGAGGGAGGGAGAGAGAATGAATGGGTAGAGCATCATAAAGGATTAGGCAGAAAGATAGAAATTAAGGGGAGAAAAAGGAAGCTAATAGAAGCCAAATAGAAGGAAAAGAAGGAACATATTTGATTATGGGTGAGTGGGTGTTTGAGAAATAGAAGCAATAAGGAGAAAGAAAGGAGGGAAGAAATAATGAAAACACTTGGAGAAGGGGTGATAAAGTGGCCGTGGAGAATGGAAGGAACGAAAGATGGCTGACACTTAGCTTATTTTCCAATCGTCCAATAATCTTTCAGCGATTCCTGCCCTGCCAAATATTCAAAACAGAGGGAGCTTGGTATTCAAACAAAAGCAAAGAGGATCAAAGTGCTTTCATCAATAGCTCAATATTTTGAAAGCAACCTGACCCCAGAGCCTAGCCAAGAAGCTTTGATCCTTTCTCTTTTGAATGGTCTGTTGACAGTATTACAAAGCCGAAACAATTTTTTAAACCTTTCTAGGGCTACTTGTAAGAATATAAGCTCATTGGATAAAGGCATAAACTTAAGGCCATGAAGTCAGTTGTGTTGATGTGGGAAAAGCAGGATATGAAGGATAAATATTGTCATAATGAAATTTCTATATCATATCTTGGAAGCTAAGCCATTTAGCAGGTGAAGGATTACATGTATATACATGTACTGAAAACTTGCTGTGTGCTGTTCTTTCTTCTTTGTTCCAAAAAGAAATAGGTTTTGCCCACCTTTAAAATTTGGAGGATAATTTCATCTTTATTTTCATATTCTTCAATCTGCATATTTTCAGTATCCTCGTATCATATCATATTCATAGCATTTTCAGCTTGAGACTACCAATATCCTATACAAGTTGAAGCAGAATCCCTCTCTGGAAATAAAAAAAATTGAAAATGTAGATTAGAATGGACAAAAATGTTGGGATTTCAGTTTTTGATGATAGCTAGTCTCTGAAATGAAACTTACTGACAAATTTTGTTTTCCTCCAAGTCACTCGTGATTTAAATTATTATATTCACTGTGTATACAGTTTTTGAAAAAAAAAATTGAAGAGGGATGGAGGGATATATTGAATTTGAAATTAGTAGGAAAGGACAAAGAAATTTAATGCTTTTACCGATCACATGAAAACCTATTTAGGAAAGGCCATAAACCAAGCAGGTTCATGTTGGGGACAAGCCGATTTATCAGACCGCCCGTGGTAGGTAGGTATACCCATTAGTGGCTGAAAGGTGAATTAGCAGCGATAAATGAAATCAGGTGGGGTTATTATCAGGTAGTGCAGAGATCTATTTACCCGATACTTTGACAAGATTTATAATGTAATGATCCTGTAGTAGGCCTAATGACTGAATATATTGCTGATTCGATGCTGTGAAACATATCCTTGCAAATTCCTATCTTTTTGGTGAATACTGGGAGCTGTAGCTCTAAGCTGTTTGTTCATTTCATTCAGTGCAGTTGGAATAAGAAACATGAGCATAATGTACTTTCAAGTTTGTTTCTTTCATACCATCACATTCCCATAAGTTTCAAGTTGTATTTTTTCTGAACTACTTAAATCAAAAGAGACTATAGGTTGTTTAGAAGATTGTACTTCCATGGGGTTGTATTTGGGGACAGGATATCTAGATGAATGATGATAAAAAAACAGCTATATTATTACATAATTTATTTTACTGCATATTACTTAATACCCAATATCTTGAACTTATTCAAGAAAATTATGTTTGTTTTGTTTTTTTAATTTATTATTTGTTATTATCTTTAACGTCCTCTAGTCCACAATACTATGACGCATAATTGCAAAAGTTATTTATTTGTAATATAGTGGATCTCATGTTCTTCATGTTCCCGTGTGGAACATTGACATTTCTTTTGGGTGAAAGTGACATTCTGTACGTCATCCTTATTTTCCTTCCTAAAAAACAACTTTTTTTTTCATAATGCAACCAGCCTGAGAAAATATCCCACAACTCTGTTCATGATGAGCCGGACCACCTGTAGCCTTTAACAAAACATGGGCTGCATTTTTTCACCCCGGGCCATTTTCTTTTCACCGTCTCCCCCGTCTTTCTCGAGGAATAATACAAGAAGTGATGTTGTCACGAAACAGCTTAGCCATGAATGTAGCTAGCTCGCTCCATTCATGGCAGCTCACTTAATCTTATCCTTTGGTAAATATGTGAGAAAATGTGTGTTTGGCTTGCATTGTTCCATTGTTGAGGGCATTTAATGGATAAAACTCGGCTGTTAAGCTTCACCCTCTGGCCAACTCCTCTCAACAATTGAATGCTCCATTTATGTATTTTGCTCGTATGACACGTTCATTGAAAGTTTGAAGGCATTGATAGTTTTATTTCGAGTTTGATGGGTGGGTTGTGCAGATGAAGCTGCAGAATGGGAGTGATGTGAGATTGGAATTTTGATAAAAGTTTGGGAAATTGTTTGTGGTACCATGGCATTTGGCGAAATCTTTTAAGGCCTACCCCAAATTTGAAGGTGGAATGTATAACTGCTATTAGGACACAATATTTCAAGAGGGGCTTTGAAATTTACGTGATAATCAATAGTATACTTCTGCTGGAGACTATTTTCTACTGTATTTTTCAAATACAAAATCCAACATAAAGACGAAGGAATCTATCTAAGTGATGTTAGAAATGAATTTTCATTTCTCAAATGTGCAAAACCGTGTACTGTTTAGGGGCTAGGACAACACCTAATTCTGCTGGCTTCAATTATGTACTCACCATTCTTGTAGTGGAGCTCTGTATTAGAAGCTTTCTAACGTATGATTATGAAACTACACTTTGAGAGAACATACCCGGATGGAGAGGGGTGCCTCAGCCCCCCTTCACCCTAACAGGTCCACCCAAAAGCAACCTCCTTGCGATAGGATGTCAATCCTTGACAGAGTGTTTGTGTTTTAAACTACCCCAATAATCCTACTCCATCTTCCTTTATCCCCCATCCTCCAGGCCTTAAAATTGTGGTTTCTTTCAAAAATGATAAAAACCGAAAACCACCATGCTTTTGGATGTTAAGTGTGAAATTTGAGAGTTTAAAGTTAGATGAGAAGAGGAAAAGAAAAGGTGATGCTGTGGGACCACTTGACACAAACATACCACCGATGATGTATACAAACATTCCCTGATGATAATCAAAATAGCCACCCACATCTTTCAAAAGAGAGGGGTAGCCCAGAGGTGGGTGAAAGAGGGGCAAAGCCCTCTAATCCCTTTGACGCTAATCCTATTTCTGATAATAGAACACTTATGGGATGATCACGGCTTAGGATTTAGAAGGGGGAGCCTCTTGACTGGTTTCAAAGTCATTGCCCTTGAAAGGACCATTGAGGACGATCCTGGAGACCAGTGACCCAATAACTTATCCAGTGGATAACATAGCTTAACCCATTAACTACTGAATATGCTCATTCCCATAGGCTTAATACCGGGACTACCTGGTTCCCCGTAGGCAATGGGTAAGCTGATAAAGTGTTTGATGACTCTTCATATCAGATCTGTACAAAGGTAAAGATAAGGAAATGCCCTTGTTTGTAAACCTTAGGTGAAAACAATTTGTGAATTTGCTTTGATGAAGAAAAATGTTAGAAAAGGAAATGTCCTTGTTTTTTTAAACGTGAAAACAAAGTCAGAAATGTACTGATAAAATTAATAAAACATAAAGACTATATTTTTTTGGAAGTACCTGGAATAAATGCTTTGACTCAAGTTCCAGTAAGAAATGGGTTAAATTGAATATCTCCCAGTTGAGGGGTTATGAAAGTCAATTTCTTCTACTTTTTAAAGAATGATGGTGTTGTTGTCAGGCTTCACTAAGCTGTGACTTCATTATTAAAGATGAATAACAAGGACCCTCAATCCTCTCTTATTGCTTGGAGTAGATTACTCATTCACGCTCATCTAAAAATCTCTTTAAAGGTGTTTGGTAGATAATATTTGAAAACTATGAAAAACTACTGATATTTCTTTTATCTCCACATACATCTCAAAACTCCTGTAAAGATATTTGATAAATATCACTTGTCATGATTACAAGGAAAAACAATTTATTTAATCTCCACACTATTTTCAAAATCCCTATGAAGATATTTGATTAATATCAATCGATTACTGTAAAAACTATTTATTTTACTTGTATCTCCACACTTACCTCAAAATCTCTTTAAAGATATTTGGTATAATTTGCTTGAATGATATGCAAAACTGTTTCCTTTTATCTCCTGATCTTATTGCTTTTCTGTATTATGTAGAAATTGTTAAAATGATTATTATTGGCTAAAGCATTTTAGTTTGAAGATTGGGACTTGGAGTTTGACTTACTGTAATGAAAGAAAAACACAGTAAACAAGATCTGAGTGTATTAGTTACAATAAGGGTCCCCAAAACACTGTTTGCTTGTTTTTCTCTGAATGAATATTGCAAAACATTGATTAAAAATCTTCTGAAACACTATTAATGTTTACAAGGAGAGAATTCCATGAATTGAGGCTTCCCAAGTTAGTTTTCTAACTGAAAAGTTTGTGATACAATTACTTTGAGAAACCTTAAATCCTTGATTAGGTTCTTTTAAAGGTTATGTTAGTGAAGCTAGTGCAGCACATTCATTTTGTCAGTTCCCTTCTGCACCTTGTTGTGTACCCAACGGAACTATTAAAACAGTTGCACAGCCAACAGATATAGCCCTACAAACTGTAGGCGTACATATAGCCCTACATAAATAGACATAGATATTTTAAAATTTGGACTTTTCTTTAATTATATTGATACAATACATTTCAGTCTATGCATCATCTAAATTGGTACAGTGGGTTAAACATTTCTTTATCCTTTTGTTACAAATTTAGAGGAAAAAAAATATGACAAAAATTTCTGGGCACACGTCTGAGTAGAGAAGAGAGAGAGAGGGAGAGGGAGAGGGAGAGGGAGAGGAATTTGGAGAATGAATATGATAAATAATAGATTAGGAGAAAGGGTGGAAGTGAATTGAAGATGGGAGAAAGATTAAAAAGAGACAATTTTACCTTTTGATCCAGGCCTCGGTTGTGCTTTATGATTTTACCAGACAGTCATTCTTGGCCTTGAAAAAAGGGGGATGGGCCAATAAAGTATTAACTAGCACATCCTTTCAAGGAGTTTTTTTTAATTTCAATGTTGGATACTTTAAAAGTTTGACATGAATATGAGAAAAAGGAAGTCCCTTTATTGTAAGAACCACAACAGGTGCATAATTACCCCCCTTTATAAGACTTTACTGCCTCAAAGGGCGCTGATATAGCTCATTGCTTCTGCAAGGTCCCCCCTCTTATGAAAGTGCATCCTCAGTATCAAAACACAAACAACCGAAACAAAAACAAAGATTCAAGAGACTTTGTCATCTTAATAATAATATGAGTTCTTTTACCCCTAGTTGCTGATGTTTGATTTTCGAATGGATGACATTGAAAAGAAAGGAGACCGCAAAAGGGAAATTGGGCTAATTAGTTTGTCTATCAAAGAAGACTTAACATTTTAGGTGAAATCTTGTATGTTCCTCAGGTTGATAATTGTGTTTGTAGAAGTTTAGAACACAAACAAAGTAGTGATGTTATCATGTATATTCCTACCGTACTTACGGCGGGAAGGTACATAGTATGATTATCACTTACTTTACACATTTCTGTTGTTTTAGGTCCTTCATTGCCCATATTGGGTTTCTGATTGTGTAAAAATGTAAGTCCCAGAGAGAGTTCATACATGGGGAGAGATTCCACTAATATATTTTTGTCCTGCAACCCTTTTGTGAGATCCCCACCCCACCCCACCCCACCCCACCCCATCCTGGAAGAACTTCAAACCCCTTCCCACGAAAGCATTGGGGGACTTCCGAACTCTATGATTCCTGGGTGAGTTTGGAACCTGGTCAGGGATACAGAGAAAGACAGCATTAAAGGCAGAGAGACAGAGAGTGATAAAGATGAAGAGAGGGAGGGAGGGAGAGAGAGAGAGAGGGGGGTGGGAGGGAGAAGGAGTGGAGTGATAGTCTATTTGTTTCTACTTAAATAATACATAATCCCTATTAAAAAATGGGCAGATAGGGTACAATTTGGTTTGTTTCAGTGAAGGATGCAGAATGGCAAGGCACGAATACATCTTTATGTGTGTGGCAGAGAGGGGGGGGGGGGGGGGCATGGGGTATTTACAAAAGAGAAGTTGGTGGCTGTATCTTCACATTTTCACCGAGTAACAGAAATACTTTTTCGTCTCTCCAGATGTGATACTTTTGCAAAAGTAGACAATTGGAGTAAAATTTTCACCTTAGTTTTTTCATTGACATGTAAGAGAGGTCCATGTGTGAGCCATCATGTTGTCTGGTTTCTATTGTTACAGAGAGGAAGAAATGAGATCCTGTTTGTTTGCACATGTGCATTTATTCTTGCGAGCTTTAGACCTACAAGTGAGGTCCAATCTATGTCTTAACCTTGCTCATTTTATACATTTTAATTGTATTAAACTTAAGCCATATTGTGCAGTGCTTAGGCCATGTGATTTAATTTTAAAAAAAAATTTCTTTGCCCGTGATTACTCTGGACAGAACACCTTTCAGGATAGTCGACTGTTTATTCTGGTGGGGAAACATGACCTTTATCGTTCTGAAGTCCCACATACTATAATTTGAGTGCTGTTTAAGGCTCCCGCATGTGCCACCCTCTTGCACTTTTGGTATATATTTTGATCGTCTTGTGGCTGAGATTGTGTCTGAACATTTAAGCCATGACTTCCTTCCTGCCTTTCGCTTGTCATCACCCTGCCTGTCGCAGATGGTTTCTCATCGCACTGGATTCGATTGGACTAGCTAAGACATGGGCTCCTGTTCCTCGTTATCTAAAAAAGCGGGCTGGTGGATATGGAGATAGACGTGATGCAGGAAGAGGGTGAAGACATGATGGTCTTTAAATGCTCCTTCTTGTGCATCTGCCCAGGGCAGTCAAAAATCAGTCCAGGGTGCTTGGAACCATGTCGGCTCTGGAACTCTCAATATAGCTCTGGGGAAAATGATGAAATACATTGCCCACTAGGAAATTTCCCTTCTTTCATTACAGTAGTGAAAATAGAAAAAGAGCTGGATTTGAAAAGTAATTTTCACGCTGCCTCCAGGCTTTGGCTATGTAGCAACACATCATTATTCGCAATGGCTAACTAATTACCAGTTGTATAGGTTTGCTTTGGGACGAAAAATGTGCTCTTCCTTGTCTTTCGTATGAAACAGTAAAGTAGTGAAGTAATTTAATCTACTTGTTGTAGTCATACTCTTGCTTGGTTGTTGATGATGGCGAGGTCCAACGTGTCCACAAGGAGGGGGGGGGGGGGGGGGGGTTGAGGAAAGCATTTTCGAGGGTTGAGGAAAGCACTTTCATTTACAAAGTTCTGCGCTGTCTGCGGCCAGAGACGGCAGAACCAACGGCTATTTCATGTCCTAAACTCAAGATGGCAACATGAACAAAGTTGATGCCATCCTGAGAAAATAGAATGGATGAGTAAACAGACAGCTGTGTATCTGTGTAGTACTCATCATTCACGTCCTTGGATGAACCTAGCCACTCGTGATATATCTCTGTCACCTGTCTGGGACTACAGCCCTCTAATGCTGGCTAACTTCAGCAATGTGTCCTTGTTAATCTTCAATATGCTTCACTATAGCCTTGTTAAGAACCTATAGAGCCATTGATTATGCATCATACACACAACCAAGAAACTAAAAGATGGAATCACATGAATTGCAGCACACTTGAAATGTTATATGAGCATGGTTTATCTTCATTAGATGTTGAGTAATTATGTAATCTCATCCGCATTTTGTTACGACAATTTCTTAATTTTTCATATTTTGAATACAAGTTGAAATCTTAAAGAAATGTATGTAAATTGCAAATTATCTAACCAGCAATGGTTTGTTATAATAACAGTGAGTACTGTTTGAAGTATACTTCTTAAAGTTCTGTCTATGTTGACAAATTCATACACAATATTGCACTTCAAAATAGGAAAGACGACAGTGATGAAATCTTGTTCCAATCCAGAAGCTAAGATGTATAATTAACATTTAAAGGGGGTGATAAGTGACATCTCATTATTTTATATTTCTGGATCTAACACTCTAAAAGTTGCACCCAGCAGTTGAATGGTGTAAAAATCATTACCTTTTGAAAATTGTGTAACTTTTCGGCCCTTTTTAAAATTTTGATTTAACACTTGAGATTTTCGAGAGTCATGTATTCCTTCTTAAAACTAAGAGTACAACTAAAAATTGTATTGAACAGATATTGAATATAACATTTCCATTGGCATATCGACCTTTCTGGAGGCTTGGGATGAAAGTGATGGAGGATGGTTCAGTAACCCTGAAGTGGTAGAAGATGAAAGTCTAAAGGTTTGATGAGGATGTAAGGCTTTGGAATGGGGAGAGGAAATGTAAGATTGGTAGGTATGTCTCCCCAGTCTGCTGTTACATGAGAGGTGTTCACACTTGCCAATATCTTCAAGTTTTGGGGGGAGTCATATTGGGGATCGCTTTATTTAGAGTTGAATCCACTCTCAAACGAGTAATTGAACCACTAATTTGAAGTGGATTCCTCTATGATTTGTAGTGGATTCAACTCTAAGGGATGTGATTTCTAATATGACTCCTAAAACTATGGGATTTCTGCTCCTCTGAGTTATAAGAGTAGATCATAACAGTAGCAATGTTCCATAATAAAAGAAAATTGCTCTCATATTAGGAATTGTCTAGAAAATGTTCAAAAGTTTGGACCACATTGTGATGCAGTTTTGATAGTCTCATATACCCATATCTGTGTTCAGTGCTTTAATTGTCCGTGATTTTCAGCAAGATCGAGTAAATAACAAGGATCCCAAAGCCATGCGACACACAGTTGTTCATATTTACTACATATTCAACAATAAATATTCAAAAAAACGTGTAGACATTTTCTTTCACAATGCAAATGCATGATCCATACTCCGTATCATTATTAAGAAGAAATTAAGAAGTTGATGGATACATAAAGTGTGAAGTACCCTCTCCTGTATGATAGATAGAGGAAGTGACAAGATGAGAAGGTGAAGGACATCGTACGAAGGGCATCATTGAGTTTTGAATGAAAACGAGATGTGGCTTGATAGAAAAGTATGCATGTCATGTAGGGCTAAAGATGTAATGTGGTAGGACTCATAATGGGAGATGAGTAGCTTGTTAGGGGCAGCCCCATGAGAGGAGGAGTGGGGAGATAGAAGAAGGGATGAGTGATAAAAGAGGAGAGGGAGAAGGGATGGAGGAGGAGGAGGAGGAGGAGGAGGAGAAGGGGATGAGGAAGAGGAGAAAGAGATGGAGTAAAGAGGATAAGAAGAGGAAGAATGATTAGAGGAGAGAGGGAGGAGAAGATAAGGAGTAGGAAAGGGAAGAAAAGATTGAAGAGGATGAGACCGGGAGGATGAAGAAGAATTATAGAGGAGAGAAATGGAGTGTGATAATCTGAAATGGTAATTTTAAAGAGAGAGGGAGAGCGAAGGGGGGGGGGGGGGGGGGGGGGGGGGGGATAGAGAGAGAAATGGGAATGAAGCACAAAGCAGAAATACAAGAAAATATGCAAATGCACATTAGGTGAAAGATGTTTGAATTAAATCTGAATAATTGCATTTCATGAAAATGATATTCCACACCTTCAGTAGATGCAACTTTAGTGTATTCAAAATCATACACTGCAGGCAAGAAAAGGCTCATTAATATGCGAAACCCCAGGCGCTTGCTGGCAGAACTACTGCCAATTTCTGTATTTCAGATAATTTTCCCCCCTCTACCCTGAAATCGGTTTTCCTCCTGTATTTGTCATTTTCAGATCCATGTCTTTAATGAAGCTGCGAAAGGTCAAACAGAGCGATAATTGATATTGCCTGGGAAACACATGTTTTTCATGTTTTGTTTGACTGCCCCTCAGTGAGTCAAAGCAGACTGGTCGATGTGAGAGAGATTGGGGGAATACATCAAGCGGCAAGCCAAGAAAATGCTCCGAATCTATATGTTTGAGATTGATCCCTGAAGCACTGTTTCATTAAAGAAATGTTGTTGTCTTTTAATATCAACTTCTACTACTCAGTTTAAATCATTCTGCCGTGACCCGTCTTTTTATTATCTTTTATCTTTTATTTCATAATGCAGACTTGCAAAATAGAATAATTTTTGTCCATCCTACATCTGTCTGTGTAGAATTACACAAAGTAATCATCTTACTGCAGTTTGTTTCCAAATGGAATTTTCTTGCTGATATTAGAAATGGATGTAATGACAACCAAATTTTACGTGGCTGAAAAACCAAAGTTGAAAATCTACCAATGGAGATATTAGGGACTTGGAACACAATAAAAACTACTTTCGAAAAATAAACTCAAGGGCAATTTCAAAGGCTTATTGTACTGCCCATAGAAATCAGGTTCGGATTACGTAATACACCGTTGTAATGTTCGCACATTTCTAAAGGTGATAGACAGGGCTATTTAAATTTTCTTGAGTTTATTTTTTCGAAAGTAGTTTTTTCATTTTGTTTTGGGTGATTTCTATGAAAAAATGCATTTATTGTAATCATGGTAGTATCATATTAGAAGTTCAGAAAATACTCAAAACAGATAAAATTAATTCTTGCAACTTACTTTAAATTGACTAGTTACAAATAAGATTTATAATCTATATTCTACCATTTCCATTCATTGCAGCTTTAAAAGTATTAGGTTGGAGAAATGTCAGTTTGTGATCATTATAATTTGGTCTTAATGGAAATCTCCAATTTATCAGGAAGATGACATGAAAATGTAAACATCAGTGTTATTAGATCATTTGTACACAGTCAGAGGATATTGATCATAATTCATAATAATTAGTTCTGCAATGGATGATTTTTTTTTCAATGTACACAGTCTAAGGATATTGACATTATTCATAATTATAATTTCTCCAAAAAGGATTATTTTCTTTATAAAGAGGAAGCTACATGTACGTGCTGCTGAGGGGAAAGTGGCTGAACATGTTTGTGGCAAGGACAAACTTAAATGAATCTAATTTCATTACCCGATGCGGAATACAACTGCGATTAGCGATATTGTTCGGCTATATGGAACGCATATCAGAGTCGTCAATTAGCACTACAATTAAGTTATGGCGTCGTCGGGAATCCAAGCATGGGGTCACAAACGTTTTTGCAAGGATTTGAATTGTGATCCGGGAGGCAGGGACAAGGATTTAATGCGACTTGTTTCAGCTTGTGGGGTTTTTTGCATCTGGCATGGAGCAGGAGTCAGGGAATTTCCAGTGGGGTCAGAGGCAATTCATGGAAATGGGGAAAGAAATAGCTCTACATCCTGTTAGTTGTATGCTGGATGAATATTACTACCGTGCTATCCATGCTATCCATATTTGCTTTGCTTCATTTTTCTCTGCGAAATAAGTGAATTATAGTGAGTTATATCCTGAAGATTGTAGTGTAGTTTAGTACTTAAATGTTGCTTACCTTTCCCTTCCTTTGTCTTAGCAAGGTTAGGAGTGGGGGAGGGGGATGAATAAAGAATAATAATAGATGACACATGGATATAAGCAATTATTTAATAAAAAAAAGTAAGTTGCTTTGGGTTAAATTCCTGTCATTGTGTTTTTATATGAAAGATTAAGTCCCCCCAGAATACATGTCTTTGAAAATGTCCTTGTCAACGGTATTTCCTATCTGGTAAGTTGTTTTCTTCGCTCCATTACAGATACATTTGTGATAATCTGAAACAGATAGCTTTACTGTGAGGGCTGATCGAGGGCTAGGTCTTATAGAATAAACATGTTATTATTACAGAATCGTACTGTTTACTTTCAGTTATTCATTTCCTTTTTCGATTGCCAGTGATTTCATGTTTCCTCTCCATGTTTAAATAATATGAAGCACAATTTTCAGTAATCCTGTTTTCTTTCTTTGAGGACGTTACTCGATGATGACACAATGTGGAAAGGTAATAATAACTACCAGAACTTGATGTCAGGAGAGAAGCGTACATTCTCCTCTTCCAAATTCCCCCATTTTTATCATTTTTTTTTTGTCATTGACTCTTTTTCTGCCCTCTTTCTCACCATCAGTTCTTTCCATGGCAGCATCATCAAGATATAGGAGAGGTTTGAAAAATATTGAATGAAAGGTTCTGTAATATCTGTATAAAGATACGACCCATTTGGCAAATAGGAGACCGCTCACATGTAGAAGGCTTTCTGATTGATTAGAAACAGCAAACACGCAGCTTGATGAAAGCTGAAATCATTCAGTTTACAAAGTAAAGACTTGTTCATCATCCTTTTATAGCTGAAGCTTCATTTCAGAACTTCAGACAATTCAACTCTTGTAACGAATTTCAACCAGTGTCCATGAAAGGTCTGAAGCATAGAAAGCCTCCTCTTGTATTCCAAACCTGCCTGTGTATGTCCTGAATGTGAGGTCAACTGAAAGAAGATGTGAAGTAAACACACTTTGTGAGTGACCTCGAGTGATTGGTATACATCATCTGTTTAGAGCCAGAGGGGCATTAGGTCTATGTTAAGGCCTATAGGTTAATGCCCTTCTGGCTCTAAGCAGACAACTTGGTGCCTATTGGAGAGTTGGTAAGATAAATCTTTGTTTAGGCTGGCTCCACTATAGCTTGATAAGGTTGGATCCAGGAAAGCATCTGATGTCAGACATCCCATGTATAATCATATTAACAGCAAAAAGGTTGTACGCAATGATGTTCCAAACATTTCAACTTGACGGTATAAATGGACTGTCTTTCATGTGATGGGAAGGAGTGGGAGCAATACGGTCATAAATTTCTGTCCTTATCTGCTAGGAGTAGTACTTACATTACTTGGGGGGGGGGAGGTACATGAGGCAGACAGACAGGCGATGGGAAAGGGGGAATCTCTGTTCACAAGCCATTAAACCACAGCACACCTGATGTTTGAATTAGAGCTGGATGCAGATGGTTTAAAAGATCACCCTTTAATTGTGAATGTGTGATAAAGTCTTCAGTTTGGTCTACAAGAAGACATATTCAATTTCATCTCCCAAGCCACATCACACTACATGATTTAGTGAGTCCAAATTACTTTCTTACACCAATATGACTGTTCAATCTTCCCCCAGGTCCTATTACTTAATGCCCTTCTGGCACTACACCAGTCCAAATGTAGGTTGGATCAAGGTTAAAACCAAGATCATGTAGCAGGACTTGGATCATGTAGCAGGACCTGGACTACAGGTACATGAACATGTGTATACAGGGTTACAGGCTAGGTCATGAACAATTAGTCACTGACTTACCCAATGAAAGGAAATATCGGAGCAATTACCTGCTAAGTGTTCTGTTTCTCTACTAGTGAAACTTTATCTTCTGCATTCCTAGAATAAGATAAACTCAGAGCATAGAAATGTAGGTCATTTGTACTTGCACCACTGGTGATTGCATTTACTGACTTTGAGGGTTTGTTTTCATTTCTGATTGTTACTGTTATTCTGTAGACTGCATATTGTTTCAGTGTTTCACAGAAAAACAAAATCATTAGTTGATTATGTCATCCAAGGGATATGATAATTTTCTAAATTTTTGTTGGTATATACTTCAAATTAATGAGACAGGTAGTAACCAGACTTGGCACAGAATTGCTATCTAACTTAAAATAGTGTACCCCCCCCCCCCTTTCATGAGGAGCTGTCTTAATGCCAAAAAGGTATTATCTTTTCCTAAAGCATTAAATCCCTTGTCTAACAACAGAGGATTTACTTGTTATTTACATATGTAAATTCTTTGCCTGCTGACAAAGATAAAAGGATCAAAGAATGAAATAAAATGAATAAGACACTTGAAAGAGAGATCCATAAGCTTGATGTGTAAAAGAAATTGAGAGTAAATTGGTGGCTTCTCTCATTCAAAAAGCTGAATCCTATGATGTAAGACATGTGTTATCTATATAAGATGTCAAGCTACTCTGGTCATCTGCGAGGTCATGTCAGAGCTAAAAATAGAACCAGGAACAGAGGTGTTATCTGTGTCCTGTTGGTCTGGTTTATCTCTTGAAGTAATCAAAATATCTCTTCTAATGGAAAATGGGGGAGGGGATGTTTTGATAGAGAAAAGTGCTGTGTATGTGGAAGGATGGAAATAGGAATATATGATTTTTATCATCCTATGCCCTTCAGAATGGTGCGAACATAAATTTTGGTCAATTTGGTCAAGTTGGTCAAGTTTTCCCAATTTTTTATATTTTGAAATGAGAGGATAATTAAATAATAAAGAAAAGTTTAAACTGTTCAAAATTTGGACTTTGTATGGACTGAAATGTGTTGTATAAATGTAGTCAAAGAAGGGGCCCCTTTAGAAGATAAGCATGAGCCACTTCACATAATTATCAAACATTTGTATAAAGAGTAAAGTGGAATTCCTAAGAGAGATGAACAAATAGCTTAAAAGAAGAATGATAATCTAAACATTAGGATAGATGCATGAAGAAATAGAAATTATGCAAAGTTTGAAAAAAGCAGTAGAAAAACAAAACAAAACAAAACAACAACAACTCATGAAATCTTCTATTATTTTTTTAAATGAGGAGACAGAATATTACTAAGCAGTTTAGGAAAAATTAAATAAAGGGATGTGTTGTATGATAGCTCTAATTACCGCTATCTCTTCGGTAGGAAATTGAAGGCCTTTATGACGCACCAGATTTCTGTCATCATGTTAGTTCTCTATTATTATGCTTCCTCAAAGAGAATTAACCTTCAAAATTTATTAGAGACCTTTGCGAACTTATTTATGATACAGGGATGAGTTTGCCAATTTTTGCAATGCCTTTGTTATCTGGAGACCTAATAAATTACACAAATATAATAATAAGGAACAGATTTCCTGCAAAGTTCTTTATAGGCTTTAATATGTACTCATTATTTTGGAAATAATGATTTTTTTTTCTCAAACATATTATTTTGTTGACTTTGTTGAACTTACTGTAGGAACTTACCCTTGACAGAAGTCAAAGTCATTTGTTTTGAATGGGATATATATTGAGAACATCTGGATATCTTGGACCTCCCAAATCACATCTTCTTGAAATGTTTCTGTCATTCCATCTTCCCTATCATCTCCTTAACATTCCGCTGGATAAAGAGGCTCTACCCAATGATAGGAGCTGCTACCCTCTTTCATGGATGTGGGGAACCATTCTCAAAACCTTTCCAGCCTCTCTGTGGCAGAAAGATATAAGAAAAGCCATACATGTAAATGGCCATACACATAAGATGTATATTATGTAGCAAAAACTTGATTACGAATTAAGTTCATCTCGTCATGTTCATATCATATAGTATGAAAATATGCAACTGCGTTCTTTGCTCCAATATGGATTACTTTTCGAAATGAGTTTCTTTTCAAAATGATTCTTTTCGGAATGATACTCTTCAATATTTTATCCTTTGCTGTGTGAGACATTCACACAAGAAAATTTCATTTCCTTATCATATAGCTATAGACTTACTGATTTATTTAGATTTTTTTAAATGTCTGAATGAAGGTAGGAGAATTTGGAAACAGGATCCAAGCATCCTGTGTAAACTGGTCCAGGTACTAGAGTTCATAATCGGTCACTGTCTAGGTCATATCCATTAGGGCTTATTAAACATGTTAAAGACATAATGGCTTCTAAATCTACCAAATAGAACATTTCTTTACACTGCATTTATCCCTACTGTATATAATCTCCCTACATCCACCTCTCTTCATTTCTTCCCCTCTTAACTCCTTAAAGCAGTTTAAATAACTCATATCTTGCCATGCCATTGGTACTGGCTTGTAGATAGCTAAACGCTGGCCTGGGAATTCACCAATTTGTAGGCTGTAAGTTTTACGCTGCATCATGCAAGAGCGGGTGTACTTTTGACAGTTGCTGAATGGGTTGCGGAATACTATTGGTCCCTATCTGCTTACTTGTTGTCAGTTGGTTTTCAGGGTAACATAAGTTAAATATTTTGGCACTTTTCTTAATATTTCTTCATACAGGTCCGGGTTCTGATTCATCGTATAGGGAGAAAATGATGCAAGTGTTATCATATGTGATAATAAGAATATTTCTGTTGTTTTTTTTTAAAGCTTGTTGAAACAGGCTGCTTTTTTAAAACAACTTCTTTGACTTGATTAAGAGATCAGAAAGGCTTTACTGTCTTAATACCAGTAAACCATTGGAAGACAAAATGTTTCTTTTATGAGGAATTTGTAATATGTTGTTACATCAAATGGTTATCTTTGCTCTGTCTATAGTATGTTGTATTACGAATGACTTTAATGTAATTGCAGGAATCCAACCATCATTATTTTAGCAAGAAAAACCTAACAAAACGATGTGCACATTTGCAAAAACTGATGGGATACTGAAACTCAATAATTAGCGCCTCTTAATCCTACATTTCTATGACTTAGTGAGCCATGAACTTTGTAATGCTCTCTTAAAGGAAAAGTCCACCGTGATATTAAGTTGGTTTTAAAAGAAGCAGAAAAATTTAAGAAACAGATCTATGAGAGTTTAAGCGAAATCCAATAAGAAATAAGGAAGTTATAATCAATCAAACACAAATTGGCAACTCTGTGACGTATCTTGCGAGCTCCTCTCCCATTTGCGCCATACACACAAATTCATAAATTTTCATTTTCTTTGTTTTTGATGAGGGAATAGATTTGTATCATACAGGTTTTGTGTAAAAATGATTATATCTAGGGTGCATGTATGATAAAATATTCTCTTTTTTTTCAGTACCAGGCAAATTGGAGAGAAGCTCTCAAGCTCTCAAGATACGTCATGAGTTGCCAATTTGTGTTTCATTGATCACAACTGCCAAAATTCATAACTTTCTTATTTCTTATCAGATATTGCTCAATTCTGTTTCTGTAATTTTCCTGCTTCCTTTAAAACCAAGTTGATATCAGGGTGGACTTCCCCTTTAAGCTTATAAAACCACAAAAAATAATAAGTGTGAAAACTTGTAGTTGGAATATTCAAAGACACTATCTTGCTTTATCTAGTATTATATGTCACAAGTGATAAAAGGTCCATTGGATCTTACTGTGTATATAGCTTGAAAACAACAAGAAAATATGTGAACACTCCTAAATACATGTATGTTTAAAATGATAGAATATCTAAAGGCTATATGGTTTATCTAATGTTTTATACTACAAGTGACTTTGATGTATTGTAGGGATCAACGAAAGCCCACTGTCTTCAAGCAAGAAAACCACAACAATATGCTCATATTTTAAGAAAATTTATGAAATGTTTGAATAATGAAAGACCATTTCATCTTTGCCTTTCATCCTGTCTTACATATCATTACAAATGACTTTGATGTATTATAGGGATTCCATGAAAGCTTATGAATTGTCTTTAAGCTAGAAGAAAACCCACTACAATATGTGCATACGCTCCTCATCCAGTCACGTTTCTGTCTCCTTCACCCTTGATTAGTCTCTGTCGTACCCGAGTGATCCTGTTCAGATAAAAGGTTTGGAAGTACTCTGAGCCCAGATATCCTGCCATTGAATTGGCACAAAACCACATTCGCCAGGTTTCTGTCCGATTGCGTGCTTGTAGGGAGTTCTTCTTCACAAAAACAACCCTGCTGTGTTGATGAAGAAAAAATTCTTAGTTGCCAAATTAGAATAGAGAAGAATTATAATTGAATTAATCATGGTGTGAAGAATTGAGAAGTTTTTTCCAGGACCAACTTGATTTTAAATTAGACAGTGATTAAGTAGTAAAAGTCTTATGTGTTTTAAATAATCATGTGATGTCCAAAAAAAACACACCAAACAAACTCAAACAACTTTTTGTTCATCTAAACCCTTTAGATTTGCTATCAAAATAGTAAGATTTCCTTGCAGTGATTGTTTGGTAGAGGGATGGATTGCATATTATTGGTTTTTTATTCACCAAAGGTATTTTTGTTCTCCAGGGCCCCGTTGCATAAAACTTACCATTAACGGTAACTTTGCCATCAATGGTAACTCCCATGAAAACCTTGATTTTGATTGGCTGTTGAGTGATGTTACCATGGTAGTTACCATTGATAGCAGAGTTACCATTAACGGTAAGTTTTATGTAACAGGGCCCAGATGTCTCGTATTATGACCAAAGTTATGGATGAATACTTGTATATGCCAATGAGAGGTGTAGACAAGGGATGTTTCTTTTAAAAAAAATTCCAGTCTTTTTGTTTTGAAAATAATAATTTTTCATCTGAAAAAAAAAAAGGAATTTCGAGGTTGATTATATAATCTGATTTGTTTTGATTTAGAAAGAGAATTGGATTGGTCATTTTTCCATGAAAAATACATGTAAAATGGTAAAAGATACAGTGCAAGGAAAAATTCAAAGAAATGCACGGAAAAGGAAAGTTAGAGCGACTTATTTAAATTGAAGAATGAAAAAAGGAGGAGAGGAGAAATGAAAGAACTCTGGTGGCTTTTTATTCCTAACATTTCGCCCGAGGCTGGATAGAAAGGCATTTTATTGCAAAAACCAGTTGTAGAATAGAAAGCAGATGTGAAAAGCATGCAGACACAGCAACTCCCCAGTCACATACTTAACCAGTTGCGAAAGTTCTCAGTCATGCCTTGTTAAAGCTCACAGATTTCGGCACACATGGGACTGGGGAGTAACCCAGAGAATGTGACCCCATATTGCAGGGTAATCGTGGGTCAAGTGTGAAGTAGATCATTATGAGATACAGCTGAAAGTCATTTGTCTAGAATTGAGAAACAATAATGTGGATGCAGCTATAGACATATCCTTTCACCTGCAAGATAAGAACAGAGAGAAAAAAGACAATCTTATTTCAAAAGATTTCCTTTGAATTTTTTTTAACGAGTAATTTTCTTCTCGGCACATTGCTTCAAACTGTCCTTGCCATTTTATATGAATAGTGTTAGTACTCACTTTGAATGAATGATGTGATTTAAAAACCTGCTTGAAGGTAAGAACAAGATAAAAAATGTATAGTTTATGCATTGTTCACTCATATACTTTAACACATAGTCTATGCCTTTTTGGCTCCTTACAGACAATTTTTGATGCAGGACATTTTATATGATTAAAACAGATGTTTGTCTTGTCTCAAAGAGTTCAGTAAAAGTTTAGAATGAATGAAACACATTTCCAGACAGAAAGTACAAATAAACCACAATTTTCAGCTTTACTGAAGAAACTATAGAAATTCCATGTTTGATATTTACCTGCCAAGATATATGTATATATAAAGGATCTATTAGTAATATATTTAAAGAGATCTGAATTAGATTGATATGTCTTTATAAACAAGAAAGGAAGAGAATGATTGTTAGAGAAACCAGGCGCTCAAAATTGTTCCGCCGTTCTTGAAGCATTTTGTGAATGGCTAAGATAACAGTCGCCAGAGGGGAATACGGAAGAGATACCAAAGAATAGATCTTCTTATCCTTAGGGCTTAAAAGATCTCCCACTATCACAACCAGATGCCTTCTTAAATTGAATTGGCAACATAGCCGAGTATCCATTACGCCCCTAATGGCGTAATCACCTGCACTTAACACCGGAAAATTATGATTTGTAGAACGGCAACCAGGTGAAGTTCGTTTCTTGGTCGTCATCTCTCACCCCGCGTGCTTGAGTGATCGTTGAACGTTAGCCTGCGGTGCATGGGGCGTATATAGAAAGGAGAGAGTCTGTTCCTCTGGCAGGTGAAGAGTTTGTGCCTTGCAATGCTATGATCATGATGATGTTTATTTAAAGAGTTCAGAATTTTTTTCAGTTTTTTGTCTTTGGTTGAAGTTATCTCTCAACGGTGGTTGGATGGATTTGGGGTCAAATTAGGGTCAAGATTTGAAATATATCTTTTGGTTGAATATAAAGTCGTAATAGAATTAAAAAGGAGTTACTCTTTTTCTTCACAAGTTGTTCCTTTGAATTGCACTCTCTTATTAGCAGATTACTGTAGAATATAAGATATGAATTATCCAAGGAGAGCTCTTACATGATGAATAATAAATCCCCCATTCAATTAAATAACATTCTTGTCAAACTATTTTAAAAAAAATGACAGTAAGAGTCAAAAAATTTCCCTCAAAGTACTGAATTTCTAAACTATTTTTGTTTACATTTTTTGCACTACTGATAAAAAGAATTGTAGCAGAAAGTGAGTGTGCTAATCATGTGAGGGGACTTAACTTAAAGAAAGTTATTGCAATGTTTTGAGCTTTAGGCTGCATGACAGAGATAGAGAGAGTGTGCCTTGAAGGCATAGAGGATATACTTCCTAAACGTGATAGATGTACGTAAGGGGAATATTCCATTTCATTTCAAATATCATCTGCCGAGAGACAGAAGGGCGTTAAATCCTATCATTCAACATATAGTAACGCCCTCAATAAGCTATTAGGGTGGGTGAATTTTTTTTCTAGGAAGGGAGGGGGGGGGGGGGTTGGGTTTGGGAGTGGATGGAAAGGTATTGATACTCGGTTGTAGAATGTAGAAGTCTGTGAGCAGGCATGGTATCTGAAGCAACAGGGTATGATGGCAATCCTCTTCTAGGAATTTTATAAATTTCTAATGAAGTTCTTCTGAACTAGCATAATAACATGGTGGAAAACTTGTAGCTTCTTGACTTTAATTTGATCATCAAAGTTGTATCTGTACACCAACAAATTAACATGTTGAGGGAAGCATTGTAAGATCAGAAACATTCACAGCCTGAAACTTTTGCGAATTGTTAGCGATTGTCATTTTTGTGGCGAGAAACTTCACTGTAGTAATTTCGTTGTTTGGCAGCATGGCAAATCTTTGCGACTTGTGAAATTTGTGCATGTTTCTGATATTTTAGTTTTGTACAAAAGTACAACTGTGTCACTTAAATGTTTACTGTAAAATACCATGAACTCTGACCCATATGTGCCCTTTTCAATCTGCCTTATCAGGCAAGCATAGGGAAACATAGCTTTCATCAAAGAAACATTTACCGCACATAACAGCGATGAAGTGCCAATTATGGTGTGAAGTATAAACCGCTTTTGCCCTATGCTGATATGACTTTGAGCCCCTCCCATCTTTTCCTATTTCAATCCAAACCAATTTCCACCTCCTCGGGAAAGGTGAGCCCGAAAGTTGTTGGGTGGCAGAGAGAGTGCACTCCATATATAACTCAAGAATTGACAGGATTTTCGCCAGGGTCTTCGTTACCTGTGAGGCCTTGGTGCTGAATTATGATTTCAATTTATTAAATGAAAAGTAGCAATTATGATTCGTTCACAGTGGTCGTGATGTGCAGGTGTTTTTCATCTGTTTTTGAAATTGTAACTGGATTTCATTTTTGAATGTTATAAATCTTTCTTCTCCTGAGGCTGTCAAGTTTGGTCATATCACTCAAATTAGGGCAGCAGATTTCCTTTCAATTAATTACCAAGTTGATACTTTTCATACATGATTTTGTGACAAAAATAATAAATGCATGTTAAAGTCCTCAATATATCAAATTTCTTATAAAGCTATAAAGCTTAAGTAATATTTTAAAAACATGCTTTTACAGTTGTAATGTGTTTTAATTTAAATAAAAATTGCCCCTTTTCCAATCAATACTCGATATGATATTGTTTGTATTTGCAAAATATTTAATGTCTGGGTAGAAAATGCAAAGTATGATAAACACGATAAAAACTACTTTCGAATAAATAAACTCAAGGGCAATTTACAAGGCCTGCTGTACTGCCCATAGAAATCTGGTTCAGATTACGTAATACGCCATTGTAATGTTTGCACATTTCTAAAGGAGATAGACAGGGCTATTGAAATTGCCTTGAGTTGATTTTTCGAAAATAGTTTTTATCGTGTTGATATTAGAATCAACAAATTACATCCAAGGTCTGTATTAGAGTTTTACATTTTGAAGAGGACTGCTGGAGTATCTGTTGCCTAAAAACAGGAAGACTGTTGAATTGAAGTGAGGTCGAAAAACTTGCTGCTCTTCTAGATAATCATTTTACTTTGCTGCCATTTTTGTAGAATAGCTTGATGGTATGGTCCCATTTCCTAGTATTCAGAGAATATCTAAAATAGATATTCATGTATAAAAGCTTTATTTCAATAAGCAGGAGGACTTTTACAAAACAGTTTTTACCAATAGAGAAATGAAGATAGTCCAAGCTGGGGATTTAGAAAAATTGATATTCGTCCCTACTAGTTACTCCATTGTGATACGAGTATGTAGCGGTTCTAGACTTCAAACTGGAAAAATGATGGGAAAGAATTGTAGTAAGAGAGAGAGAAAGAGAGGGAGAGACAGACAGATAGAAAGGATAGAGCATCAATATCAGCCAAATGAGCCACGTTGAATTTATAATTTTGAATCTTGCATTAGAAAAAACAAGCAAGAATTATGAGAGTAAGAGGATTTTGCAAGTTTGCAAAGCATTGTAGCTCACTGATCATTTATATATTGTATACCAAAACACTGAGAGAGCTGCAGTACTACTATTGATTTGTGCGTGTTGCTCAGATCATGTCTTGCATAAAATCTTACAGGTATTACTGCATGATTGATGCGTGTTGTCTTCAGCTTACGACCTTTGAACTTGACCTTCGACCTCATGATTGATAGTTTGAATTCCCACACCTAGCTGTTCTACTTCGTGCCCAGAGTGCAGGCCCCACCTGCAGACTTCCAACCCCAAGGAATTCGTATGAGCTCTCCTTGGCATGCATTCGCTGTTCCAAATTTCATTTGCTATATCTTTTAGGAGATAGATGCTCTGATTATGTTTTTGATTAATACTCGGTAAATTCGTCCCCCTGTACCCCCTTTTTTGATTTTTTTATGACAGGATTTGAAAAGTGCCTGTGCCTCTCATTTTCCCATCATGCCCCATTTTAGTTTGTAGAAGCTTAGAATACCTGCAGGCAGTTTTCCACATTTGCCAAGTCAAAAATAATGTTTTGAAATATGAAATGTTCCTGTAATCCAAACAACTTGTGTGTCACAATTCAAAATAAAATGCTATTAATTTTCAAATTGTAATCTTAATTTAGCAATCATTGTAAGATGAAGCTGTTCAAGTTCTACCAGTTTAATTTCACTTTAAAACCTAAAAAACATGACCCAATAAAGAGGATTAAAACTGAGATGAAATGAATGGAACTAAGATGCTAGTCAGCAAAAGAGCCTAGAGGTGACATGGAGTTCTTCCCATATTCAGTATGATCGGCATACAAAATTGATCCATGTATAAGGAGAACACTGGGTGGTTTGGAAATTGAATGAGAAGGAAAGATCCAATAATGAATATCGAGATGCTAGAAGTAAAATAATCCTTCAAAATTGGAGTCGACCCCCCCCCCCCCTTCCCCTCTCTCTTAGCTTCACAGCTGGAAGCTTAGGGCTCTATAAATTACCTCAAAACTTTTGCAAGATTATATTTCACAACTTGTGAGACTGGTCTCACTTCCCCTGACATCATCAGTTGTCTAGACCACCAAAATGTTATTTGTGGTGGTACTTTGTTTTCACACTGGGCAAAAATATTGTTCCTCATACATCACGCCCTAAGTGGTGGAGATAGTATTACCCAAGACCAGACTGCTTTGTTGGAGTTTGTCTGTAAATAACAAAGTTCTTTAATACTGGTCAGATTGGAAAAGTACCATGTACCATGTTTCTTTAATCGTGCGATAATAGCTGCATCGTTATTTCAAGATTTCACGTTTCATATTTCTTTTTTTTTTTTAAAGAGAGATTTAGGTTTCAGTCGATTCTATGAATTGTGATGCAGTGTTGAAAAAAAACAAAGAAATTTACTTTTGACATAATGAAAACAAGGAACAGAATTTTAAAAACACATTAATTTCCCCCCCTCTCTAACAGTAATTACCATACCATCTGTTGAGTGCAAAAAGAATCTTAACTCACATACTTTTATATGGAGTTAACGCCCTTTTGGCTCTCAGCAGATGATATATTTGTATTCAAGTTTGTCATACAAATGTAATTTGTAATAGTAGGAAAACAAATATATACACTTATGATGTAAGCTAAGATTAAATTAAGCTTGATTTTAAAGCTTAAGTAATCTTAAAGTGAACAATGAAAACTGTACCATTCACACAATATCATGAAATACAAACTTTGCCTAGAGTAACAAGACACCTTTTTTGTATTGTAGTTTGTGATTTTCCTCTTTTAACATGTTGGTAGAGCATTACTTCACTGCATCTAGGTGTACTCAACTTCTTTCAGCATTGGCAGTTGTGTTACAAAATCGGTCTTTCTAACAAAAAAAATCAAAAATTCTAGTACTTCAAGTTTAAAGACTTAAAGAAATTCCAGAGCTAAAGCTGACATCCGCAGAGCTTTAACCGGCAATATGAATTCAATTGTACTCATTTCTTGGGGTCATTTACCGATTAGAAGCAGATTATATGTGATACCCCCGGAAAGTCTTTGGTAGGAGTAGAGATAGCAAAACAGGGGGGTCTTACAGGGGGAAGAGGAAGTTGAAGGTGAAGTTTGCACCTGCCCTTTGCAAGAAACCCAACACCTCCGCCAGTGATCCCCTTCCGACAGAAACTCAAAAAAAAAAAAGAGGAAAGAGAGATAGAGAGAGGGAGAGAGAGAGAGGGGAGAGAGTTAGGGTAAGTAAGAGAATCAGAAAGTTACTTGTACTTATCTAAATGTTGTTCTTTCTGAACACATCCTTTGCCAGCTAATGATTGATGATGTGGGTTGTGGTTTCAATTGTAGGTCTTCCCCTAACAACTCCATAACAGAAGTGTCAAATTTCATACTGCCAGTGAAAAATCACTGCTCTGGTGACATTTCTAATTACCACCAGAGATAAATTATTCTTTCTCCCATGACTTTTTTTGTAATAAAGCCTTCATAATAACGTCTAAGCTTCTGTAACTTTATATTTGTTTACGTCTTTCTGCCGTCAGCCTCACAAAAAGATTATGAAATTGTAAATTGTTCTTAAAGAAATTATTTCAAAATCAAAATAGGTTGTTCATGATGTATTAGGTATTGTGAAGTGTTCTCTCTAGGTTATCCCTGTGATTAAAAATTTAAAAGGAAATTGAATATTGATGAAATTTTGCAACTGTGCGTACAGTTATCACTGTGTGATGGGCAGATTCCGTTGTGAAAAAGGTTGACAGAAAAGGAGAAAATCAATTTGACTACCGTAAGTGGAAAAGTAAGGATATCTGCCAAGTTTGTAAAACGTCTTGAACAAAGTTCCTATCTTCCAGGATAAAAGATTGTATCATTTAGGCTAGTTGAAGAATAAATCATTCCAGATATGGTCTACGTGCTTGGGATGGTGTGGCATGATGTAAGTCAAGTCGAGGAAAAGGGGGAATTTCAAATTTTTACAGAAAGAGAGCAGCAGAGGATTCCAACTGAGGATAACCTTTCTCTACCTTACCACACCTTGGTAGGGAGAAAAATGAAAAGAAAACAGAACTTGTCAAACTTTTATTGTACTTGAACCTTGTCATGGCATTCATTCAGAAGTTTCACTGGAAAACATTTTATGACCCAAACTTGAGGTGCTCTCTTCATAAGATAATTCAGTCAAACCTGTGTAAAAAGACAACTCAAGAAAAACCATTTAACTGGTCTTTATGGGCAGGTGTATTTTATATATACATTTTATATACATCCATGTTTTAGTGAGAATCATTGCTTATGGATGACAATGAATGCTGTTTTCAGAGGAAGGGTCTTTGTGTACAGGTACATGTAGTTGCTGTATCAGGCTTGACTGTAATGAACTCAATAAAATGCTCATCAGGCAGTGCTCCTGAACTTAGTAATTTCTCGCATAGCTATAACAGAGCCAGTTCAGTTTAAATTTAGTCAGCGAGTTTCTTCAAGTTGGAAGATATCTTTGGCTTTAAACTGTGAGTGCATCAACCTGCATAAGAACACTCCAGCTGTCACAATCAGGCCCTTCTCTGGTTTCCCTAAATCTGTTTCTTAGGAGGGATTATGCCATAAATCTTTCTCTCTCATTCCGATTTCATGAATGTGGAATTATGCCTGCCTCCACTCGTCCCCAGTGGAGAATGCACTCTTTTCTATGTCTTTTCTCCTTTCCAAAAAAGGTATCCCTCTATTGATTTCGTGGGCAAACCTAGTTGAACTTGAAGAAACGGGAGTGCACTATGGATATAGGAAGTTCTTTGAAAGACAACCCTCACAGGAATTGGGCATTGCAAGCTGTCATATTCTGTAACATCAGTTGATTGCCCGTTTCACCTGACTTTTGGGAAAGTAGATATATTGTCTGCTGATTGAGTGCCAGAAGGGCTCATACAATTTAGCACAGAATAAAGGCCCTTCTGGCTCTCAACAGACGATATGCACTTTATTTAGTCATTTTCGGAGACCAATGGTTCCAACTCCTATCTGCGGGAGTAGGTAACAGTCATTGAAGACAAAAATGGCCAAACCGAAGGCAGTGGTGCTGTAGTACTCTGAATTGTTCGTGAACCTGGGGAAACTGGTTTTCAAGGACTAAATCACCTTTTATACTCCTGCAGCCATTCTGATCCACTGTTAGAACAGAGAGGTACGATACAGAAAAGTCAAGAGAGAACTACCTTAATTTAATTGTAGGTTTAGTTTTTTCAGGGTTACACCATGTAATTCTTTCAAGGAATAAGAGCCCTGAACTACCTTAATTTAGTAGGCTTCCACATGATTTTTTTTTTAAAGCATACATGATAGAAGTTCAGAGTTCAGTTTAGTTTACACAATTGAGATAATAGGTTATTGGGGAAATGTCACAGAAGACGTCACTGTAAATTTCATTTTATCCAGTAAGAAGTAGTAATTTTTTGATTTGTAAACTCGCTGCCTATAATGTCTCCCACGATATCATTGGGTTTCAAATTGCTAATATCCGCTTTTCTCAAACCTTTTGAACAAACTCCATCACATTATATTTCTTATTCTTCTGACACAAACCGTCTCAAGTTCGCTACCGTTTTCCCCTCCGTTATAATTCCGTCATCAATTCAGTGATCACCCACAGCAGGGCTGATCAGAGGCGACATATTCCCCTTGATACGGCATCGACTTCTGAACCGTTTGCACTCTAGAAGCATTGCAAGTGAAAAGTTCAAGGTTTACAAGTCTGTTCTGTAGGAAACTTGATCTAACTCTGTCGAGATATATGTTCCATGCAGAGCGATTAAAAACTGATAGCCTACATTGGGGGGAATGTTTGGAGAAACTGCCAAAAGGAATAGCGAGAAAATTGAGTTAGAGGAGTGATGGTCTGCTTGTAAACATAAAATCTGTAGGTCCTTGAATGTGAGAGGATATGCTAGATGTAATCGCACTGTGATACATTGGAAGGTGCGGCAAGATTGCACATGTAAGCGCGATGCTTATAAACAAAGTGTCATGAAGATAAAAAAGTGACATTTGGAAATAAATGATCAGTGATTGAGCTCCAATTATGAACTAAGGTCTGTCATGTTCTGTGTTAGGATTTGAAACTTGATTTCCTGATGTGGTAAGTGCATAGCCTGGTATAAATTGTAGGCTTCAGAACAAAAAAAACCTCATTGCGATGTTGCGGTGGTACCAGGATGTGTGGTCACATATTGCATGACATTTTCTTGTCATCACATGAACAGAACCCTACACAAGGAAAAATCAAATAAAAACAACAAAACAGCTTCACATTCTAGATCCAGCATGCTCCCATCGTTCTTTTGAAATAAATCCACTTGAAGTCTATGTGGTCCCCCACTGTGTACACTTTCTGTGAACCCTCTCTCTCCTTCTTTTACTTTTTCTCTCTTATCATCTTTCTCTCTGTCTCTCTCATATTTCTCTCTGTCTCATTATCTTTCAGTCTCTCTTCATCTTTATCTCTGTGTTTCTTTCTCTCTCTCCCTCTCTCTCCAATTTAGCATGAAAAATGCAACATCAAAATAGATACAACCTCTATCCAGTCAGAAGATTTTCTACATGTATAATATATAACATTTGCACCTACAGTGATAATGTGATCAGATATCACTCTACTCTTGGGTATAATATTGAGTATTGTTTTTATTTGCTCTTGGCTCTTTACCTCGCTTAATGAGGGCATTTACCTTTGATGTCCTTTTCTCTTTTCTTTCTTTTTTGTTGTTCAGATACCAATGAATGTCTGTTCAGTAATGGAGGTTGCAGTGGTCGATGCTGTAATACAATCGGTAGCTTCTATTGTAAATGTGACGAGGGATTCGAACTCGCCATGGATGGATTCAGCTGTAGAGGTAACTAGAGTGATCATTAGTAAACACTTTCCACCATTATTCATCTGTTTATGAGTATTATTATTTCAGGAGAATATTGGGAAAAGGAGTCAAAACATTGAAGTGATCTCATTAAAATAAAATGTATAAAATTGCCCTTGGGTTGAATGTGTAAAGAAATGTTATTATGATGGTATTTGAAGACAAAAACCATCCTCAAAACTCCATTACTTTTGCGTACTTCAAAATGGAATAAAGTCATATGTTTTCATTTTCTTCATGCTACTTAGAAACTTTTAGGCTTAGGGTTTGGGATAGGTATCCAGTTTGGTCCCCAAGTTGCAGTTAGGAATTTGGTTCGTGAAGGGTATTGACCTCAGAGTGGCTGGAACATGTAGAACTGAAGAAAATTACAGTTGAACCTCGTTATAAAGAACACTGATATAACAGACTCTTATTATGACAAGGTAATTTTGCCTGTCCAACTTCTTTGTATTCTATTGCTTTTTAGCCCCGATATAACAAGGTTTCGATATAAAGAGATAATTTCCTTGGTCCCAAGGAGGTTTTTTTTAACGAGGTTCCACTGTACTACTTTTTATATTCTCATCTCACAGATATCGACGAGTGTGAACAGAACAACGGAGGCTGCCAGCACACCTGCCGAAACACGCATGGAAGCTTCCAGTGTGAATGCCCCTTCGGAGAGCGTCTCAACCCAGATGGCGTCACCTGTACTCGTAAGATCCTTTCAGAAAATCGTTCACAGTTATCCCCAGTGAAAACGAAATGGGGCTTGGTCAATAGATCATTCTATTTACCCATCCTTCCGTAGACCTCGACAGATATTATACGTATACATCAATGCCATCAGTGCTATGATCATTACCTCTCATTTAGAGTATTTTGATATTGTTTCATTATGATGTTCACCATTTGATTGCTGTGTTGTGGTTCCCCATGGGTCATATATATTCAAAATCCTTTCAAAAGAAATAGCCTTTGTCTATTCTCTTCTTCCATATATAAATATGCTCTAGGCAATGGTATGCTGTAGCTTTATCTAAAGCTTTCCATGTTTCTTTCTCTACCATGCCTCAAGTGTCTTCAAAACCAAACCCAATCTTTTGATTATCTTTGTGTATATACAGTATGCAGTCCAAAAGCTCTGTCCTTGAAAAACTACCTTTTCAAATCATATCTCTCATTTTGCTCTTTCTAGAGGTTATATTACAAAAATATATACCTGCTTCATGAATATGTGCTATCCATGCAACAAACCACAAAGCTGTATGTTTTGTGTTGTAATTCTTACCTCTGTGCTCCATATTTACTTGTTCCAGATCTGCCACTTCTTTGCAGTCCTCCATATTTATTAATTCCAAGCCATTCATAGCCCTTGAGACACTCGCAAGTCACAAAGAAGTATATTATATCGTGTTGTAACTTTAAAAAAAAAATCATAAATATCTATTTTATCTATAAAAAAAAGAAAGAAAATGAAATATACATGCATCCTGTGTATAGTTATTGCTCATTTGTTTTTTAACTCAACCCCTTTTGAAGTTCATCTCTCTCGTCATCAACAGCCAAGAAAATGACAGTTATTAGATTTTAGTACAAGGCGAGTGGGAAAGGTGCTTGAAAGGGACATTACAAAGTTGCCAATTTCTGTTTCATTGATTAAAACCTGAAAAACTTTCTTTTTCATGGGATTTTCCTAAAACTTTCATTGATACTTTTCTCTCACTTTCTTAATTTTATTTGATTCAGTTCAATCCCAGGATGGATTTTCCCTTCAAGTATGAACATATATTTAAAAAAAAATGGAAAATTGAACATAAAAAAGATTATTATTTATTTTTCAAAATGTTTAGGCAATAAAGTGTGATTTATTATTTTTTCTCTAGGAGAGCTTTTGATGGGAGTATTTGACTATTAAACTCCCTTTACAATAATATATTCCATTGCTTCTACTTCTCTGATATCCTTTGTTTGAAACTGAGGAATAGGTTTGAAAAAAATGCTGAGTTTCCACTCAAAATATGGATTTACTATTTGTTTGTCCACCAGCTGTCGCTGCATATAAATGGACAAGTACAAATTGCGCTGCCCCGAACAGTTTTACAGGCGGTTTCTTGCTTTAGTGGGGTTGGTTGTAAACATGACACTCTGTGTGATGAAAGAAACTAACCATAGATGAAACATCATTTTACAATGTATAGAAAATTGAAACCAATGTATTCAAATTGATAGAAGCACAATAAGTGGAATATGAGGGCGTACAATAGGAAGAAATGTTGTGACCAAACGAGAAGTGATTATTATAAAAAAGGAAAAGAATTAGGTAAAAGCTAGGATAAATTAGGTAAAAAGTAAATTGTTGTTGAAAACTACATGTGTTTTTGCATTAAGTGACATATAAGTATGTTGGGTTCCAAGCCTTTTTCATTACCTACATTATGTGTATGAAATATGGCCTTAAATACAGGTATCTATTAATCATTTGTAGTGGAGCTGATTAGGTCTTTCTTGGACTAAACTATTGGTGATATCTAGTTTCATTGGCTGAAATGACTTTCTGGCTCTTTAGATGAATTAAGTGTATCTGTCATTCTGTAGACAAGCATATTTCAAAGTTATTTTTCATCATTGCACGTTGAATAATATTAATGTGAGTTAGTCCTTATTAATAAAACAATACTCACTAGATTATATTCAGTAACCAACATGAAATCCTAACAGTAATTCTTTTTTTTTAAATTTCCGGTAAAAAGAAATATCTGTTTGCTTTGATAATGGGAACATCTCAAATGACATATACAATGTAAGTCCCCTCTCAACAACAAAAAATAAATGAAAGGGGTTGATAGTGTTAAATGACAATATCTTAACACTTTTGTGTCTGTATACTTGATAAATATTTACCGATTTCAATTCTAAAATTTTAATAGAAATGTTGAGAGCCATTTTCAAATTGTCAGACTTTGAAAAATGAACTTCAAATATGCTTGTGTTACGTAAACTGGATACTTATTCATAATCATATTGTATCTAACTGTATGTGTATGTGTGTGTGTCGTCAGTACCTCACCACCGATCACGCTCTATTATTGTATCAATCTTCTGTCTTCCCCCATCCCCTCTCGTCTCTTTCAATCCCCCACCCCTGGGAAAATTGACAATAAAACTAAAACAACAACAGCTCAAGACGGATGCGCAATCAACAACGGAGGATGCCAGCACCAGTGTCTTTCACATCCTTACGGTCATTTCTCCTGCCAGTGCCACGCCGGCTATAGACTGGCCGGAGACGGACGGTTGTGTCAACGTAAGTCGGGACGGAGTTTGCTCTGCACCTCTGATACTGTTGCACGCACACTAAAATGCACTTGTAAAGTTTTCAATGTAACATCTCTGCATTTTAAAAACATCAAAAGTTGGGAGACAAAATCTGTTGGAATCGATCAATCGAAGCATGCCATCTTCCCTTGTCGGGATTTATTTGAAATTCATATTCAATGAAAGCAGCTGGTAATGAACATTGTGATGCATAATAGTTTGTTTTCAAAAGGAAAAAAAGTCCCCTTTTCTGAAGAACAGAAAATAACTGGATAATTTTTAGGTTGATGAAATCTGCACATTTCTTTTTACTCCTGTCTGTTAGCAAGTATATGTAGTATCATCCCTGTTTTTATGAACAGCTTAATCAAATCATAATATAAATCAACTTTTTAGACATTTAAAAAAAATATATATATTCTTTGCATGTCTTTGTCATGCTTTTGCAAACTGACCTCTATGATCTTCTTAATGTAATGTACACATTATCTTTCACTGACTATAGTGTTTGTCGTATTCATTTGCATGATTCTTTCTAACTTGTTTACCCGATCGTGTTGCCAACTTGACAAGCGCATTTGTACCACACGCTGCTTGCAAAAATGAAAGTACATCAACATGTCAGAAATCGATATCTAAATCATAAGTTTTCTGTATGAAATGTCAAACTTCAAAACGATGATTTATTTCACTTCCCCAAGCTCTTTTATCTGGCATGTATATTTCACCTAGTGTGCTCTTGAATACTAGTGCTCAGTTTGTTATCAAATGTTACTTGGCATTCTAGCTGTTACTCAGACATCGAAGACAAACATGGAATATCATGGCATATACTTTTTATACTCAAATGTATATTCAACTTCTCATATTCGTCTGTTTCCTTACCTTGTCCCAAGTGATCTGGTGCTTTTGGTTGACTTACAAGAATGTTATATGCAATATACATGGACTTATATTTGTTTATATATATATATATTACATAACCTTTCACAAATATATTCCTGTATATCTTAGACACCCCTCCCCTTTAAGGGCTAAATATTCCTCAAAAATACATCTTCAGTTTCCAGAAAAGGAACAAATTATTATTGTTTTCAAATGGAAAAGTATATTAAATTCAAACAGCTTTTCATTGTCTATATAGGTATTAAAAATTCACTGAAAATAAAGATTGTTTTTACGTAACTGTTTATATGAACTGTCTAATATAAACAGAAATCTGTATAAAAATACCTCTACAGATGAAAAGTGATTCCCCAATTATTATTCAATTAGTAAGCTGAAGCAACAGGGATATATATCTGTGTCAATCACTATGCCAACACTAATTGATTCATTCTTTTACGTCCTTTTAGCTTCCAACCCATGCTCCATCAACAACGGAGGTTGTGAACATACCTGCCTGAACATGGGAGATAGAGCCTTCTGCAGCTGCAACACTGGCTACAGGACAGCGCAAGATGGCAGGAGCTGTGAAGGTATGTATTAACCCTTTCGAGACAATTCACCACATTTTGTGGTTTGGCTCAATAACTTTTGATTCAGAGCCCTGAAAAATATACCAGATACATAAGTAGGAAGAGTAAAAATTTCTGCACACACTATGTCCATTTTTGTTATATGACCATACTGCGTTTGATCCCAGGAATTTCAAAAAGGAGAATAAGCTTTAAAATCCTTAAATTGGCAACACATTGAGAGGTTCAAAATCATTGTTTTTTATCGAAATTGGCAACTTTTTCAACTTTTCGACATTTTTTTAACCATGTATATTGTTTTCAAAGACATTACCCCTTATTACAATCTTGTAGACTAAAAGAAAAATATTATTGTTGCCAATTTGAAGAACAAAATGTGATCAATTTAGCCCTTAAAGACTCCTGTCCTTGAAGGGTTAAACAGGGAAAACCTTTCGAAAATATTGTATTAAGAATGGTTCTAAAGTGATATGTAATCATTATATTAAGCATTATAATAATTTGTATATTCACTATAAAATGATTTTTTTTATTCATTTGAGTTTGGGAGCAGTAAACATAATGGGTATAATGAGTATATGATTTCAAGGCCCTCAGGAATATCAGTATTGGTACTGATGAGGCCACCCTGGGTAAACAAAACATTATTATCACTGTTAGTATTGTTAATACTATTGTTACCATTGTTATTACTATTATATTGTTAGTGTCATT
This sequence comes from Heliocidaris tuberculata, assembly GCA_025618425.1. Lineage (NCBI taxonomy): Eukaryota > Metazoa > Echinodermata > Echinoidea > Camarodonta > Echinometridae > Heliocidaris > Heliocidaris tuberculata. The sequence continues at coordinate 17,156,892 of CM046844.1, read as the reverse complement.
GTTGTTGTTATTACAACTTATTGCTATTATTATTATGATTATATTTCTTGAAATATTCATTTATAATCTCTAGAAATTAGTGCTCATATGAAATACATGTGTATATTGAAAACGCTCTATGTCATATAACTATATATGAATAGTCAACATTTCAGGCCCTGTGAAGATTCAACAATAAATGCTGTGGGGGAACTATTTTGTATATATATATGTGCATGCCAATTTGGTGTTTCTGTTTTTTAAAGCCTTATTGACCCCTGATTTCCCTATATTGACCTTCTTTATCCTTCATTCCACCTGTATACATTGATTCAGTGAATTGCTCTTCATGCTTTACATTCCTGAATTGATCACTTTCTTTGTTACTGAATTTCTGCTCATTCTTCACCTTGTATGTATTCAAATTACCCGCTTTGACTCTTTCCCTCCTTTTCTATCACATGACCTTTCTCCATACTGATTGGTTGATTTAGTGATGAATATAAATGAGATTTAATCTCAAACCTGGTTGCACTTTCCTTGTAAATGAATGCTTCACCTAGTATTCATTCAAATGACCTTCTCCCCCCACCCCCTTCTCTAGCACATGACCTTTCTCCACCTTTCTCCCTGATTGGTTGATTGAGTGATGAATATTTATTAGGTAGATTCCCAAACCTGATTGGACTTCAATTTGATGAATATGTAAATAGTCACTCATTGTTATTTAGAATTTGTTTGAATATCTATGCTAAATGAATAGACCGCTTCGGTAATTTAATGTATTCAGATTTTATACATACCTTTCAGACAAAGGTTGTTCTTGACAAACTGAAAGCTTGTCCGAGGCTTGCCGGACATAGCACCAAGTAATGTATGCAAACAGGATTCCAAGCATTGAGGCTCATTTATAAAAAACAGGTTAATGGAATAGCTCGTCAATAGGTGCTCAGAGAAGAAATGTGCATAAATTTGAATACATTACAGAACGGGTCTATTGTGCATGTGCTCAATATGATGCTCATTAATATGCAAATGCATGAAGGTGAATAACAAAAGAAGGGTAAGCAAATCAAGTCCACACCCAGTAGTGCAGAGGAGCACCAGGCTTTTTAGGCTGAAGCATCAGCTTTTGTGCAGCCTGTATTCCATTGTGAAGTTGAACCCTCTTAGGCAAAACATATATCCCCTACAATATTAATAGAGCAGATAGAGCGACATATTTGACGGATTTGATTAGAAAATGGTGCATTAACATTATACTCTATAGATATATTTGACTGTATGCTTACTGATTTTTGTCTGTTTTATTTCTTATCTGGAATTATGTGAAATACCTTACAAACTTGATCAATATTGGTGATTGTAAACCTGGTTTTGGTTTATAGGAATATCAAATTCTCGGTTGATCCTTTTTTGTAGATATCGATGAGTGCGCCACCAGGAACCATGTATGCCAGCAGGAGTGTACTAACACCATCGGATCGTACCGCTGTAGCTGTGCAACCAACTACATGCTAGATACCAATGGCAGGACATGCACATGTGAGTATGATATAGCCCTACTGTAAACTATCCAAAAAAATCAGAGGGAATGACCTCTCAAAAACAGACAGAATATAGACTATAAAGATGTTATACACTTATTTTGAAACACCTGTCATTTCTTATAAATGGTGACAAGAGGACAGTTACAATAAGTATTTAGAAATGTTGCTCCTGAATTGCAGTTCTTCCAAGATTATGATTTTTGTTTTCATAAATAAACGACTATCGACAAATTTACTAATACATACTGTGAATGCCCTGTATATACGTTTGCCATCAAATTCTTATGTTTATACCTGTACTTATATTTCTAGTGAATGCAGTCCTTGCGGTTGAGGCCATTGATCCATGTGAGAACTACCATTGTCAGTACAACTGCACAATCAAATGGAACAGCCCTACCTGTACCTGCCCTATAGGCTATGAGCTCTCACCAGACCAAAGAAACTGCCAAGGTAAGTCAAACTCCTACTCCTCTTCCTCACGGTCCTCACGGGACCATAACTATATGGAGCTGTGTTAATTTCGGCCTGTCACGATCTCAAAGTTGAAGAGGTAAAAACACCATTATGATTGCAAAAATTTTGAGAAAATACTTCCTTCTACATTTTAGAACGATAGAATATCTAATTTCATGCCAGATCCTTTGATAGGATCTTTATCATCTTGATCAAGTGAAATTTTCAGGCTGTTTTTGGTCAGTGATCTTGCTCCTCTGCCGCACACATATGTGCAAGATATCACACACTTGCTATGGGAGGCAATTGCTCACTGTATGCACTCATAGCGACTTTACTATACTTCGTGTGTAGACTCTAGGCAGTCATCCACCTCAACACTTTCAAAACACCACTGCACAAAAGTTACCAACATTCACTCATAATCGGCATTTAATTTACAAAAAAAGACACCAACATATACATGAAATACAATAAATTCAACTCACCGATGTTGGAAAAGATAATTCCAAAAATGAAATCCGTAATTTACTGTCACTTCTGGCGAAACGGGGTATCGCAAGTCACGGTGTACATTTCCTGATCGCCGCGAGCGCTGAAATCTCGCGCTAAAAAAGTCGGTCGTTAAAAGTTCGGTTCCTATCGCGCACACGTAAGTCCCGATTTTCCGTGTGTGCGATCGTAGAGATCGATGTGCACGCGATACCGAGTTTCGTTGTGGACAAAATTTTATTGGCCGATTTAGTCTAAAAACATCGGAAGCTGGAAAACAACATGCGATCGCGAAAATAATTGACGGGGATTTCTTAGGTTTTGGACATGATTTTGACTTTGGATATTGCTGGAAATATCAGAAGTTCTTTCTAACGGCCATTTAAGGTAGGAAAGAGATTTTAAAGCGCTGAATTTGAAAGAAAGTATTTTAAACATTTATCTTACTGTAGCATTGAAAAGTATACAATGCCACCAAAATAAATTAAGTTCAGGAAAGTAGTAAATCAGTCTCAAACATAACAGGATCAAACATAACAGGAACTCAGGATATACGTAAAATAAATACAAGAAAGTCTAAGATGTCTGGTAGTCTCTCAGTCTCAGAAGTAGAATCTGATCTCTTTATTTAATGATGATCTTTTATACCATAGGGCTGCCTGGCCCACATCAAATTGGTAGCTAAGGCAACATAACATTATAAATATTCAAACATACATAACCAATGAACATAAAGAAAATGGAATGATCCAACTAAAATGTAACAACCCAATTCAATAAAGAAACCAATCAGAAATAAATAAGGATGAGGATGGGTCAATGTCTTGGGTGATTATGTAATGAAGAATGTTCAACAAAAGAACCAGATGTGAGGATGGAATGAATGAGCACATCTGAATAGGAAAGGAATGAAGGTGACAGAGAAGTAGAACAGTATCTGATGAGATGCATGACAACAAATACATACTGAAAACCTAACTGAACTGAACTAAATTCCAACTTAAGGACAGGAAAAGAAGTGTAAACAAAGTCAAATACAAATGACAAAATAGGCATCCTACATTACTTTTCCCCCCATACCTTAAGTACATGCGATAGAAAATGACTAGTATTTTTGCATTCGTCCCGCGTAGTGGTCAATATGACCACTATAGTTACGTGGTGTGACTGTATGAAGGTACAGAGTGGGAGGTTATCTCCAATGACCTCACATAAGTGTGAGTGACTCATCTCATCATTCCTAGAGAGGGAATATTGAGGGTTCGAATATTTAGGGTTGGTAAAAAACAAAAAGTGCCACATTGCTTACAGAATCACAGATTTGAAGGAAACAAAAAATGAAACAAAAAATGGAAAAAAATCAATTTGCTGTATGCTTTTTTGCAACGTTTGTCACTTTACTTTTTCAGTTCAATTTCATTCTGTTCAAATGCCTTCATTCTCATCGACATCTACCATGAAATAAATCACTGATGATTGCTAAATAGACTTATTTCTCCATGATATTACAATTGAATTTCCTATTCTTTGTATCAGATAAAAACGAGTGTAATATCGGCCAGAGTTGCTGCGCAGCCACCCATCAGTGCATCAATACCGAGGGCAGCTACACTTGCCGTTGTCGTCCCGGATTCCTCCTCAGCGACGATGGTTGCACCTGTGTTGGTAGGAGAAATGTTTATTGAAATGAGATCGTAAAGAGTTACTTGTCATGCACAAAATATAATTCTGACGTTAGTTTCCTCTTCCAGTTGCAATCTTAAACAAATGTTCACATTAAAAAAGCATGTACATAATTACAGAAACATGAACTCACATGTATATTTCATTACCTTAAGAAAAATGGATGTGAATGGTTGTATTGTAGCTGCTTACGTCCAGGAATGGGTAATTGTACAAAGCTATTGTGTTGCACATGCAGAGCTATAATGTTAATCGGTGTCTATTGTTTTGTGCCAGTTGGCAGGTGTGGCAAACGAGCAACTGCCGATTGGCTGTTGTGGCGAATAATGAGTTAATTATTGATGTACTGGAACCTTTTTTTTCTGTTAATATCAGATGTTGACGAGTGTGCTCAGCGTAGCAGTAACCAGTGTGAGCAGGAATGCACCAATACCCAAGGATCTTATCTTTGTGGATGCAGAGATACGTTCGTACTGGGTGATGATGGCTACTCCTGTCAGAGAAGTAAGTCTTCCGGTGGTAATCCGATATTTGCACTGGCGATATTCGCTCAGACGATATTTTCTCCGACGATTTTTTCTCCAAGCTATATTTTGTCAAAGATATGAATAATGATAGTGGCTTCTTTCGCACAAGAAAAATCTTAACTTATTGCATACATGTAACTATTGAGATATTGTGCAAAATAGTTTTCCATGTCTGTTTTTTTTCTCCTTTTTTTTGGGGGGGGGGGGGGGAGTAAGAGGTGTTATCGTCTAGTGGATAAGTCATCAGACTCGATTAAAATAATAAAATGGTATGGGTTTGAACCCCAGACAGGCACTAATGTCCTTTGGAGCCTTGTCATATTCTATTATGTATTCAGTATAACAAATAGTCTAAACATTAGCTGCATCAAGTAATGTATTATATTATTTTGCATATTGTCTGTTTGGAACCAGAAGGGCGTTTCCTTGTATACATGTAGTTTAACACAGAGTTAACACCCTTCTGGCTCTAAACAGACGATATGTACATTTTATTAAAACTTTGTTATGCATTTATGAATGTGAAATAGTGATGTCATTGTAAATTCTATTTTAAAATGTTAATAGAATGAAACAGAAAAAATTATGTGATCTTCTATCCCCGCCAATGCTTTCATTTCAGTGTTGCGGATACGCCCGACTCCTACATCCCCCAGCTATCAGTTCCCTCCTCTCTACAACAGTGAGCTGAGTGCAGGCCAGGCTGGTCTGGAAGGACCACCCGAGAGTCTCTGTAAGTATCTGTGAATATATGAGAAAGAACCCAGATAGCAATAGTGCATTAATTGGGCCAACGTTGGTGCAGTTATGGAACTTGTACATGAGCCTAAGCTTTGCGAGCATTACTTTCAACAAACAACTTTTAGGTTGATTATGTAGTACAAAGAATTGGTGTTTACTACAGAGTTCTGGAATCCTCAAAATGACAAGAAATTGACTTGGTCTTGCCAGAAATGGCACATTCAATGCACACACAAAAGGGCAGATGGGACTACACCCATGTGCGGCATGACAGTTTGGTCCAAACTTTTCAGCTATTTCTCGTCTTATTTCGAATATGAGGGCATTTGAAAAGCAATCCTTTTCAGGGAACATTTTTACTATGATATTCTGTCAAACTGACATAAAAATGAGAAAGCTCATCAATTACTTTTCACCCTCCTTGCCAGAACTGAACATTCTTTTTAAGATGACCAGTAATTGACAATCTTCATTTGTTAATTCCCTCTAACTATATAACCTCATTTTCTTCCTTGAATTAGTTTGCATCACTGGTAACTTTGGACCTCAGTGCCAATACTCCTGTTTTGATTGTATGAATGGTGCTAACTGCAACCAGGATTCGACAGGTTGCGAATGTCTACCAGGCTGGCAGGGGACCATCTGTAATGAGAGTAAGTCTGAACCCCACTTTCTAAGATCTCCTACAAGTGGCAATGTTTAATCATGTTCTTAGAGATTTGTAAGTAAAGATAGATGAGTACCAAAGACCTTTGGATTTTTGAAATATGAAGATTTTATGCTTTAAAATGAAGTAATGAAAGGTTGTATAGGTCAGCGACTTGTGGAATGATCCACATACATGTATGTAAATTTTTAGAATTTCATGATCTTTTCTTCCATAGCTTATTCCAGTGATCTCCTCTATTCCGTGTTGTAGCTTTTAATAATGAACCTCTCCATATCATAGCTTGTGACGATGACCCACATCACTCGTACAGCCTGTAGCAATGAATCTATAGCCATTCCATAACCTATTCTAATGATCTTTTCCATTTCATAGTTTAGCCCTTAGGACCCTCTTTATTCTATAGCTTTTAACAATGACCCCTTCTCTCAACCGATTCTAGGTTTCATAGTTTAGCCTTCTTCATATCATAGCTTGTAACGACGATCCTCTCCATTCAGTGGCTTATAACAGTGCTGACCCCCTTCTCTCCACAGCTTGTGCATCCAACTTCTTTGGTGAGAACTGCCAGCAACCCTGCCTATGTCAGAATGGAGGAACTTGTAACCCTATCACTGGCGACTGTTCCTGTCTACCTGGTATCGGAGGCCCCCGTTGCACAGAGGGTATGTACACATTTTGAATGTATGCGTTCATATATCATTCACTTTGCCATTAACTCGATCTTGGCTGTCATGTACAAAGCCCCTGAATTGTGCCTTTGTTAAATCCTGTTTGTTCACTACTTCAGAAGATGTATGATAAAAAGTTGGTCCTTAAAGGCCCATTCACAAATGACGCGGGTAACTTCGGCAGGTGTTTTTTTTACGTGTTTATGTATGGCAAGTGGGGATGAAAAAATTATCTGCAACAAAGACCTGTCTTGTGCTGATTCACTTATTTGTATGTTATAAGATACAGATATGTGAAGCCCATTATGCTTAACCACCCCGCACATGATAAACCGCCGTTGTTTACCTTGTCATATGTGAATGAGCCGTAAGAGATGTGAAAGACATCAAACTGTCATTTATCAATTGATGCAGAAATTCAGAAGTGGCTCACCCCTTCTAATGAACTTCTGAGGATGAAAATTAAAATGCTTAAATCTGGCATAAAATGTCAGGATATGAACTTCACAGCAGAGGTATAATCCTGTTTCTGTTTCTGGGGAGAAATATGTAGAGCTTCTAAAGTCCAAACACGTCGTTCTTCAACAGTTTGTTATCATTTTACTGTATCTTTTTGTGATTAACCAGGTTGCCCGCCTGGATTCTGGGGTAATGATTGCACCAAGGAATGCAACTGTCCATCCGGTATCACATGCAGCCAGAGATGGGGAACCTGCTTGTGTAGGGCCGGCTACTTTGGACCTCATTGCAGCCAACGTAAGTGTTATCTATATTTTCAGTCTTATGAAGCCATTTTGTTTTTTTTGGTTTTGCGTTTTGGATTATCATATGCAATTGTGTAGAAGAGTCAGCAAGATATTGAACATTTCATTTCATTATTCTTCTTTTTCTCCTTCTCCTCCTTTGTAGATATTTCATTAAACTTATTTCACTTACACATGTATTTCTCTCCATCATATTCCAGCCTGCCCAGCCTTCTATTACGGCAGTATGTGTAATGAGCAGTGTGACTGTCATCCGGTTCACTCCTTGGGATGCGATCCCGTCGATGGTACCTGTAGATGCAAGCCTGGATACGAAGGAGACAGATGTCAAAATGGTGAGACACAAAGATTACAAGTGATAATTTTTAATGTGAAAATCATGCTTTTTCATTTAGTTTCAACTGACCTAATCCTGAATTCTGAAGTTGAGCTCCACTCTGAAATCTGATATATTTTGTGGTTCGCAATGCCCCCTAAAGATGTATGATGTATTTTTGAGCACTGTTTGTCATATCTATTAAATGAGATAGAACTTATCCTTACAATTTTTGTTGTTAATATGAGCTCCACTTTACAATTTCTATGTATTTCCTTGTGGTGCAGAATCCAGCCTCTTTGTGTATACTGTTTGTCATTTTATTTATACAACGAAATGGAAAAGTACTCCATTTTCTTTTCTTTCTTTCCTGTGTTACAGAATGTCGTCTTGGGATGTACGGTGAGCAGTGCAGACATGTTTGCCAGTGTCTGGATGCTTCCACATGTAATAAGGTGACTGGAGAGTGCAGCAGAGAATGCTCGGCTGGTTATACAGGAGAAGCTTGTGAAAGATGTGAGTAGAACTTTTGTTGGGACACTATGTAGCATAGCTCTTGGATAAGGGTCTTCTAGTAGCTCATATGCTCTTGACTTTCAATTGCGTTGCTTTCAGAGAGGCTCGTGAAAGATATTAATAGACTTTTGTTGGGACACTGTTTAGCATAGCACTTGGATAAGGGTCTTGTTGTAGCTCATATGCTCTTGGCTTGCAATTTGGTTGCTTGCTTTAGAGGCTTGTGAAAGATCATATCAGTAGACTTTTGTTGAGACACTGTACCATAACACTGAAAAATTAGTGCAGTGATTCATTCTCTTTTGACTTTCTATGCGTTTGGCCAAAAAATTTACTTAATATGAACAAAGAAATCTTGATTTGATATAATTTAATTTTGTTCTCTTGCTTTTAAAGATCTAGATGTCAATAATAACAGTAGTTGATAAAATATTTGAATAAATATTTTTTAAATGGATTTATTTTTTTTCATTCCCATCTTTTGCAGCTTGTGAATTTGGAAGCTACGGAGTAAACTGCAAGTTCACCTGCCGATGCGGAGGAAACGACTGTAACAGCATCACTGGAGAATGTTTCTGTGAGGCTGGCAAGACTGGCACAAGCTGTCTAGATGGTAAGATACATTATGAAAAGAAGTGATTCATCTTTGTAAGGTAGTGTTGTTTACCATGGTGATGAATATCAAGATTATAGTTGATCTAATTATCATGAGCAGTTGAATTGTTATTGTTCAATAAAGTTGAAGTAATAGAATAGAAAACAAAAATAATTGTAACATTAATATTGAAATGTAATGTCATTGAAATAACCTTATTACAAAAGGGTCACCAGCAAAATCAGCAGCAATGATGCAGGGCTCTATATCAACGTTTAGTCCAGAGGGTCTGTATACAACTTATTCTTGTTAGCATTTTGACAGGTCTGGAGGAAAATTTTAGTGTCCTGTATGTACAGGTACATGTAGTTGTTTTACTTCTACTGATACAAAATACATGTTAAACATGTATGTGTAGTCATTGTATTAAAGACAGTAATTAACAATAGTAGAAGTAATCGGAGTAATATAGTCTAATATTTATTCACACTTGTTTTGATAATACTAAATACTTGATTGTCTTGTAGATTGCCCCGATGGTACATGGGGTATTTCCTGTAGAAACAACTGTACTTGTACAGAGGACAAGGTCTGCGACAAGACTACTGGAGAGTGCCTGTGCCCTCTCGGATACTTTGGAGAAAACTGCAGGGATCGTAAGTACTAACTTATTCCATTCATTTACTAGTATAAATGGTATAAGACATCTGTAAAGTTTTTGAGCAAACATGCCCAGTGTCAGTTTGAATTATATTGAATTGTTATATAATTTTTTTACTACTTTTTATTATTAAAACTAATCAGGACATTCAAAAAGATCAGTATACAAATGAACAAAATTGATTAATACATCTGAGCAAACATAGAGAAGGACTTCACCTTGTCAAGAAGGAATTTCTGTATTCTCTCTTGCTCTTTTATATCTCCTTTTTTCTCTCCTTGCTCTTCTATCTTTCTCCAACCCAACAGTCCTTTTCAAGACTTACACACATAGTGAACTGTAAACCACATCAACGTTATCTATTCCACCATGGAAACATCAACCCTCAAAGAACATGAAATTGTACATATTGTGAAAAGTAAAGCCAGGCTAAAAAAGGCTTTTTAGAAATAGATGAAAGAAGTCAAGATAAAAGATTGTGTTATGGATCAGTTTATTGGTATATAAATTCACTTATTGAGGAATTAAATCATTATTTAAGTGATTAATCAGTTGATCATTTGATTGATAGTTCATTCATTAATGAGTATTTGAATCAAATTTTTGAATGAAGGTTTGAATCCATTGAACTTTATGTTTTTTTGCCAGCCTGCCCTGATGGTCGTTATGGTCTGATGTGTCGTCATGACTGCCAGTGCCAGAATGGAGCTGAATGTAGCTCAGAGACAGGAGACTGTACCTGTACACCAGGATGGAAGGGACAGTTCTGTACAGATGGTGAGTGTTTAAAGAGAATGTTGAGTTCAGGGAAAGGTGACCCCTGATAAGGATTGCTCTTTAAATGCCCTTATATTCAAAACATGAAAGGAAGTAGCTGAAGTGTTTGGGCCAAACATTCATGCTACATGTACATGTACTTGTGAATGCAGTCCCATATACCCATTTCTTTGTGAAGTGCATGTGCTTTTCAGCAAGATTGGGACAAATTTGTTGTAGTCTGATCGACTGGAAGAATGACAATTGTGAAATGTTCTATTCATGATTCCAAACTTTAGAGGGAGATCGGAATAATTCCTAGTATTTGATCATTCATCTTGTGTTGCTTTTCTTTCAGAATGCCCTGTTGGTTTCTACGGTGTCGGCTGTGCGACGAGATGCACCTGTGAGAACAGTGCAGGATGCGATCCGGAGACGGGAGAGTGTATCTGTACTCCAGGATGGAGGGGAGAACAGTGTGACCAAGGTAGTAACCAACAAAATATTTGTTTTATTTTATTTATCTATTCTTTTAATGTCCTGGCACAAAGATGTGTAAATATGCATCAATACAATAAATCAACAAGAGGAGAAAGGAAAGTCTAGTGACTCAGAAATTAATGAAAAGAAGACTAGTTCTTAACATTTACAAAAGGGCTGGAAAAGGCCAAGACTCGGTTGCATTGAATGGGCTATTGAACAAAACTTGGATCAAAAGCCACTTTTAGCAGGCAATTATTCAGAAAAAGCAACATTTCAGTCCACATTTCGAATCGAATATTGACATTTGTGGGCGGGACTTGATGCCCACAGCACAGAAGCTATTGAACAACACTTGGATCAAAGCCACTTTTAGCAGGCAATTATTAGGAAAATGCAATATTTCAGTCCACATTTCAAATCGAATATTGACATTTGGGGGTGGGACTTGATGCCCACAGCACAGAAGTAGTTAATGCAAAGGATGGGAATGTTTCTAATCCTGAATTGTTTGTTTTAATCTTCAGCTTGCGAACCTGGCTTCTATGGTGTAAACTGTGAGAACTTGTGTATGTGTCTCAACAACGCTACCTGTGATCATATCAGTGGGACGTGCACATGCGCACCAGGCTGGAGAGACAGATTCTGCGCTAAACGTAAGTTTTTACGAGTACGCTAGGAAGAAAATTTTTTTAAAGGGATGGTAAGAAGGGAAGGGAGGGGAAAAGAGAAGACATTGTGAGATGGCTACAGATTATTTTTGATGCCATTAACCTGTTTGATACAATTTGATTTTATTAGGACACATATTTTTCATATACCCTAGCCTGTTTGTCTCAGGCTTAGTATTGAACTGGTTAAAGTGATTTGGTAACTTTGTAGAGGCTTGATAAAATCTGAACTGCCTGGCCTTACATGCTATCAGTGTATGTAATATGGTGTTAAAATGAAGCCCACGGGAAGAAAAGCACTTCAGAATCATCATGTGCTTCATTAAAGTAAACATATGCAAGTGACTGGAAATGCCAGACTCATTTTCCCTCATATACTCAGTGCCAGACTAAAGCGTATGGCCATATGCTTTCATAAATGGGAGTATTCAGTCATAGATATCTTAATGATAGCATTATATATTTGAAAACCTTTCTATGCCTGGCTATTTATTTATCCTTCTGAACATCATTATACAAGACAGATATCAAAATTCAACAATTTATTAAATCAAGCCTCCACAAAGTTACTGAATCCCTTTAACTATGAATATCGAATACTAAAACAAATCACTTTTTTTTTGACGTGACAATATATTTAATTATTCCGTTAGCATTCTTATCTGTTTTTTTTTTTGTTTTTTTTTAGCTTGCCCTGATGGTTACTATGGTTTAGACTGTCGTCATCGTTGTAGCTGTGGTAATGGAGCTCATTGTAACGCTACTAACGGAAACTGTAACTGCCCTGCCGGATATACAGGACAAGGCTGCAGAAGAGGTGAGTCTGGTATCTTAGATTAAGCCCAAATTACGAAAAATTTGTTACAACCTATCAATTTTGAGATATGAAATGCCACTCTGTGGTATAAATGTTTATCTTCTTGTCTCCCTAACAATGATGATGTAAATTACTGTGATATAGTGTAAATGTGTGTGCAAGAATTTGGAAATGAACCGATATTACCTCTTATATAAGATTTTGTTTGTTCCAATTTGACATTGACATTGCATTTATTTTAGTTCTGTCTTCATACAAAATGTCAGCTAAAGACATTGATTTGGGTTGTTGCAACAAAATTTAGATAGAAAAGGACAATAAAAAAGAGGTTTTATTTATTTACTATAGCTATGCTGAGCTAAAATCACATACATGTCTATGGACATTTTTTAATGGAAACTAACAAAGTTCATTGTGATCACATCACTGTGAGATATGTGTATTTGCCCAAAGGTATTGATTAAGATCAGATGTCTAATCATTGTTTAATCATTGTTAAATCAATATACAGAATGTCCTGAGAGTTCCTGTGGTGAGGACTGTCTAGGTGTATGTAACTGTGCTAACTGTGCCAAGTGTGATCATGTCAGTGGGAAATGTATCTGCCCCAGTGGACAGATTGAGATCAGAATCATTGTCTAATCTTTGTCTAATCACTAATTTAATCAATTTCAAATCGTTGTACAGAATGTCCTGAAGGTTCCTTTGGTGAGGACTGTCTAGGTGTATGTAACTGTGCCAACGGTGCCGAGTGTGATCATGTCAGTGGGAGGTGTATCTGCCCTAGCGGTTGGATCGGAATCAGGTGTCATCAACGTAAGTTTGCACCTGATATTTTCCTTGATTTTATTGTCTTTCACAAGGTTTTTTTTATCCTTGTTCATTCATTTTTTGCTCTCCTCCTGTCTTTCATTCGCCAGCCCCTCTCTCTATCTCTATCTCTCTATCTACCTCTCTTTCTATCCTCTTTCTCTGTTTCTCCCTCATTTACAGTATCTCCCCTCTCCCTTTTGTTCCTCCTCTTAACTCTCTCCTCTCTCTCTCTCTCTCTCTCTCTCTCCCTTCTCTTGTGCCATTTCTTCTTTTTCTTCACTCATTCACTATTTCTTAGTCTCCTCCTAAAATCTCTCCTCTGAAATCTTTCCCTGCATTTATCCTTTCTCACTTCACATATTTTGTCTTTCTTTTTCTCTCCTTCTTTCTATTTTCCCTGGTTATGAATCATGTCCTTGACCTTCTCTCGCTCTTTTACCAATCTTCTCTTTCTCCCACTCTCTTTGATTAAGTACTTACTTTTGCTAGCCATATGCTCTTCTTTTTTTTTCAACTGCTTCTCTCATATTGTCACACTGCATTCATATTTACATGATTCCAAGTTTTTATCAAAGTCTAATAAGTCTCCCTGTTGTGTAGGCAAATATAAGATTCTCCCTTGATTTTGTAAAATACCCAAACATCAACACAATCTACCATAGATCTGGAATATTTCATCAATTGCTCTAACTCTCTAACTCTTTATTCTCCAGGATGCCAGCCTGGTCGTTATGGTATCAACTGCCAGCAGCGCTGCATCTGCCAGAATGGACTCTGTGATCATGTGACTGGCATGTGTGCTTGTGAAGCCGGATGGGTGGGACGTGCATGCCAGCAGCGTAAGTTCTATAAAAAATATCAGCAAGATCAGGAAAACATGCCATAATAGCATAGTACTACTCAGTAGAGTCTCTCCCTGTATTAGGTATTTAAAGATCTGTATAGGAAGGTTATTTGATTTATCTCAATGTATGAAGCCCAAACTTTCTATGTATATGAAAATTATGTTAGCTTTACATTTGTTGTAATCCCAAACATTTGAATAATCAGATCATCACTGATTTATAATCATATTCCACAGGATGTTAGAATATCAGTTTCAAGTGTTCATAAAAATGGAAATATTTGGGAGTGTAGCACAATCATATTAGAAATATTGTTATGGAGGTGATGGCTTTATATGCAATGTAATGTTTATCTATCTAGAAGAACGGTTCTTTTACAAATCATGATCTTTATAGATAGGTTTTATTGTATTTTGATTTATATTTTTTACATGACAGCATGTGCACAAGGACACTATGGTATTGGATGTCTTCAGGTATGTTCATGTCAGAACGGAGGGACGTGTGATAAGATCAACGGAACATGTGCATGTGCACCAGGATGGCATGGAAACAACTGTGAACAAGGTAAGCTCAAGAATATTTTAACCTCTTATATGAAAGTAAGTTCTCAAATCTGCAGCTATAATTTATAATTATAGTGTACTTGTGTATGTGATAAAGACAATGAAACATGTACACGTGCACCAGGATGGCATGGAGACAACTTTGAACTCTTTGAGTACTAGTTAGACATGGCATAGCATAGCAGATAAATTAGTTTCAGTTGTTGTTTCTGTTAAATCATTGTATTACATGTACCTTCTATTTCAAGCAGTTTCACAAATGGTATGCCCTGTTTCTGCATCAAAAAATTATGTAATGTACCGTAGCACCGAAGGTGTTCTATACTCTCTGATGCCCTATGTTTGTTTGTTTGTTTGTTTGTTTGTGCAGCTTGCTCGCCTGGTTACCATGGTGTCAACTGTGAAGAGAGATGTCAATGTCACAACGGAGGTCAGTGTGATCCACAGACTGGTGTATGTACCTGCACTGATGGCTGGAGAGGACGTTTATGTGATAAACGTGAGTATGAAAGCTGAGAAGTGGTCACCACTCTCTCTTTTAAAAAATATCTTGTACAGTGTTTTCTGATGATTAAGTTGGAGATAGACCGGTAAATGTTCCCATTCTCACCGCTGGAGAGGAAGGCTATGTAGATAAAACATGAGTGTAAGTTCATATGAGAACTTACAGATAGACCAGTTGGTAGATGTTCATCAAATGAGGGTTGGGAAGGAAAGCAACATTTTCTAAAAACCCAACTTTCAAAAACCAAGTGTGAAGAGAATTTAAAAATTTCTCGCTATTTTAACATCTTCCTGAGATAACTTTATTTTCAAGAGCAATGTGAGCTTCTATGTATGGGTGACTTATTGCACTGCTGAAAGTTTTCAGGTTGAGTGTGATGTTCATGGTAGAAGATGGCCTGGAATCGGATAAAAGAACAAAGATCTCAATGTTGGAGCAAGATGTTATCATTACACTCTTTCAACATCCACACAAGATTCGTCATACTTTTTTTTTTTTTTTTTTGGGGGGGGGGGGGGTACCATGTGATACCTAATTATGGTTCTGAAAGGGTTTTGATATTTTTGGATGTTTGTAATAATAGGTAGAGCCTGAAAAGTGTATGTGAATGAATGGCTGGATGAAAGAGCTGGAAATTGCTAGAATACTGTGTCCACATCTACCGAAGATAACTGTGACATATGTAGCTGGAACATAATAATAATATAATGAGAGTGGTTATTGTCATTGTGAAAACAGGATATTAGTACAGACATATTCCAATGATGATGATGATGAGGATGGTGTTGTAAATGGTGATGCTGATGATAATGGTGATGGTCATCATGATGATGGTGAATTTTATGGTCATGACAATTATGATTGTGATGATGATGGTGATGATATTGATGATGATGATGATGATGATGATGTTGATGACAATGTTGATGATGATGATGACAGTCGGTTGTTTTAAGGATTATGATGGAATTGATATAGAAAGTGTTTGAAATTAATAAGATGATCTGAATACAGATCGAGCTAAATTGAAAGGAATTAGGATTTACACATTCCTGCTGTCAAATTTTGATTTAGATGGACTTGTTTAACCTCTCTTCCAATTTGATACCCCTCTCGTAATCATGCAGCCTGCACCCCTGGTAACTATGGCAGACTGTGTTCTGAGACCTGTGACTGTGGAGCTGAGAACCCATGTGATCACATCACTGGAGCGTGCAG
This sequence comes from Heliocidaris tuberculata, assembly GCA_025618425.1. Taxonomy (NCBI): domain Eukaryota; kingdom Metazoa; phylum Echinodermata; class Echinoidea; order Camarodonta; family Echinometridae; genus Heliocidaris; species Heliocidaris tuberculata. Next base: position 17,140,603 of record CM046844.1, on the reverse strand, counting down.
GTGTCCTCCAGGCTTCGCTGGATATGAATGCAACTCACGTAAGTATCCATTAATAACCTCAATAAATCCATGTTTTAATAGAAAGAGAGAGAGAGAAAATGGAAGAGAAGAGAGGGAGAGGGAGAAATAGAATTAGGAGAGGGAAAGAAAGGGGAGATGGAGAAAATTTACAGTGGATAAGAAATATAGAAATGTGGAAAGCAAGATGACAATGAAAATAGAAAAGGGATATATCTTCAGTCATAATGCAATATATCTTCAGTACTCTGAAGCAGCACTATTCTAGAAGAAGAAAAAAAAGGTTGGGGAAGAGGGGGATGAAATACTGTGAAAGTGTAAGAGAGAGAAAGCACAGAAGCAATTACAGAAGTTTATGTACATTTATATTTTAACATTTCTAATGAAGGGAAGGACGAAATGGGGAGAAAAAAAAATTGAATAGGCATGCATCTTAACAAAGAAGACGGAGAAGACTTGTAAAGTAAAACAAGAAAGTTTACATAAGTGACATGGATTTAGAAAGTAAGGTAAAGTGCTTGAAGCAAAAATTGCCAGCTCTCTCCTACTCTGATGTTTTGGGTCTGTTTTGTACAGCTTGTCCGCCAGGAACATGGGGCCAGGATTGTGAAGAGGTCTGTACCTGTGGACGCAACACAATCTGTAATGCAGTGACTGGGGACTGCCAGTGTAAACCAGGCTTCAGGGGACACAACTGTGAAAAGGGTGAGTCATTGTTGTACCGTTATCCTACTTATAGCACATAGTGTCACAAAATATTGAAAACTCTACATATGTATGTCATCAAATTACATTTAAATATGAAACTCATTAAACTCAATTAGTGCTGTGGTTTGTATTATCTGTTAATAACTTGGTTTGATATAGAGTACCGAAGTGTGACGTCATACCGGCCAAGTTGTCAAGGTTGCTGGTTCTAAACGATTTTGTACTAAACATTGGCGTGGTGATCACATGAGCGCCAAACACTGAAATTGCCCTGCTCCAGCCCGTTGCTTGAATCACTTCGCGGTGAACCTCATGTGTGTGGACACTGTTGTTTGGAACCAGTATCCTGGACGACGAGCGAATATGACGCCAGCGCTTTGGTACTTCATACTGGAACATATTTATGCTCAGGTTGACAGTGAAAATATCATGGCATTGTTATTGTACACATTTTTCGTTTTTTAGGGTACTTTATTACTGAAGTACACATGAGTATTAAGCTTGTACCATCACTGGGTACTAATCCTTTTCTGAAATGTCTTTGTACAATCCCTCATATACAGACTGCAAGCATGGTCGCTATGGACCTGACTGTCAACACCATTGTAGCTGTCTAAATGGAGGTTCTTGTCATATGGATGATGGTACATGTCGATGTCAAGCTGGTTATATTGGTGCACTCTGCGAGAGAGGTAAGATACCGCCCCCTTGCTTCACCCCTCCCCCTTGCACTCCCTCCCTCCCTCACCATTACCCCTCCTGGAACAGTTAATATGTAAGACAACCACCCCTCCCCTTAACCTTTGAATAACAAAAATATTGTATTTGCTTTTTTGTATATCCATTTTGTTAGAGCAATTTTCAGTGTATCTCAGTCTTTTTTGATATTTGATACAGTTTGCAAAATTAGTTGCATAATTCATAGTTTGGCATTCCACCTTTAGTCTTTGTGTTTATTATAATAAACCTGCTACACCTGTATATAAAGACCAGTGCCCATAATCATAAAACCTTAATAGGCCTACATGTAGTTGGCAACTAGCCATGTACTGTAGCCTATGCAGTTAGTTGACAACTAGCTTAGTAGGGTTTTATGAATATGGGCCCAGGAGAAAAGAAATGCTGCCTTTCTAGCCACGTGATCTTTATGTACATGTTCATTACTTAAATGTACTTATTCAGCATCACTACTTGTTTTAATGGAAAGCGTTGTTCAAGGGAAAAAGAAAATACATGTATAAAGGTAATCATTTGGTCTTTCTATAGAGATGGTCCCTGAAGCAGCTTCCATGCTTCCATAGCTAGTGTAAACATACTATACATATGACATCTTATTTTGATTGCTCTCTTTATCAGCTTGCCCCAAGGGATTGTATGGTCAGGATTGCCAGCATAAATGCCTATGCCAGAACGGAGGCACCTGTCATCATGCCTCAGGGGTGTGTGAGTGCCCTCCTGGATACACCGGTACCTTCTGTGCCACAAGTAAGTTTGATGCACTTTACGTATTACTTTGGGATTATATTCACAAATGATTTTGATGCCAGTACTAATTGGACAAGTAGTAATTTGGTCATTCATTGTGCCATAAGTTACAAACTATCGTGACATTAAGAGCATACTAAACAATGGAAGTATTATCTTGCTTGTCTAATCACAGCTGTTGTAAGTAGGGCTATCAACTTATTATGTGTACTAAAATCGTTTATGTGATCTGTTAGGTATTTAAAAAATACATTGGACTTGCTTAATTGGTGATACCACACCACTTTCGTCATGTGTGTCTCTTTCGATTCTTTATAGCAATACTCTTGTTTTATAATGTCGAGGTAGAATTATATTGACTGGTACATGATAAACTCTTTGTTGTTGCAGTGATCATCTGGTACATTGTCAGTTGTCCATTATGTGTACTTTATGATACATGTACACTACAGGGGATGGAAGGGTCATATAACTGTCTTTCTTTTTCAATCTTTAATGATATTATCTATTCAATCTTTGTTCTATCATCCTACCTTTTGATCAGAGTGTACGTCAGGTACCTATGGTGCAGACTGTTCTCAGGTCAAGGATTGTCAGTATGGAGGAGTGCTCGATGTGATCACAGGAGAGTGTCATTGTGGTCTTGGCTACACAGGGGAGCTTTGTGATCAAGGTATGTAGGACGTTGTATTGAATACCAGAGAAAAATATGTTTTCAGATCCATTACAATGCTTTCTCAATTGAAACATTATTTTTCTCAGTTAAGAAAATGCTACATACTAAGGATTGAATGTAGCCTACATGTATCTACATAGCAAAGATGTTAAATTTGTACATAAAATATGTGATAAAAAATATGGAAGAAAGAGCATTGGCCAGAATTTGAGGATGAAGACCTCGTATTGAACCGACCCACATCAGGGGAGCGTTTCATCAAGCGTTTTGTCAGTGATTTTTACTGACAAATTTCCTCTCAGCCAATCAGATGCAAGGATTTCAGTAGCTTATAACAGTTGTCGGATAAAAATCACTGACAAAATGCTTGATGAAACGCTCCCCAGAATAGATTGACATGTTATGGCAAAGACTGACTTTACATGACTTTATACACATTGAGGACAGAAGGTAAACAATTGTAGATTTATAGTATATACTGTTGCAAGGTAGCATGTTCAAGTTTTTATATTCTTCTAACCATAATTGAATGTATGTTCTCGTTTGATATAGAGTGTCCATGGGGAACATATGGCATGAACTGTGAGCAGGAATGTACTTGTGAAAACGGGGCCGAGTGTGACAGGATGTCAGGGTGCTGCTCATGTACTCCTGGGTTCTATGGGCAAAATTGTCAATTTTGTAAGTACACCTACCAGACCTTTTTTTTCTTTTCATTTTCCTACAGATATACTCCCTACCCGAGCACAAGGAAAATTGTTTTATTATGCACCATATAAAATTGCTTTATCATTGTTCTAATGACCCATAGTTACTGTTTGTAAAGATAGTTGATGTGAAATACTGAAATATTTGCAACACTGCATTTACCTTTTTATCATATGTTGTTGGAAATAAGTGGAAAATAATGTTATTTGGGTTAATATGATGCTATCCTAAACTTATATTTTTGCTATCGTGGTGCTGTTCTGGTAGATTGCATATCGAAAATCTCTCTGTGCACTTTGAAAGGACTCTGGATATTTTTAACCCAGCATTAGTCCAACACCCATTACCAGCTAGTGCACAGTGCATAAGAATTAAACATTAGAGATCCAATTTTTCACCATCTCCTTGGGTTTTTTCCCCCCACCGTTTTGCTAAAGTAGGGTTTAAACTCCTGCAGTCACTTTAGATTTCTAGTATTTACATTTGAAAGTGTTATTTTCTTGATGCTTTTAAATGTCATTTTCTAATAATGATGAACACCTTTTCTCTTTTAGAAGTGTTATTTCTTGCTGTTCTTTAAATGTGTGCTTCAAATATTGAGTAACAACTTACTTTGGGCGAACTGTTATTTCTTGCCATTTTTAAATGTCAGTTTCAATATTGACGAAAACCTCTTTGTTTTTCCTGTTTCTGTTGAGTAGCATGTCCAGCCGGTACCTATGGTTCTTATTGCGGTCGTATCTGTGATTGCCATAAAGACTCAACTTGTGATTCAGTGACCGGTCAGTGTAGATGTCCAGCAGGCAGAACTGGACCAGAGTGCAAACAGAGTAAGTAGTTACAAGGAAACACTATCAACACACTTGCAATGATTTTAAGGAAATTTCCCATGATCAGCAGAAAAAGCCAAGTTCACTATCCTCTATTGACATGTCTGAACATTACAATGAGGTAGAGAAATTGCAACAGAGGAGATATTTTGAATTTTTTTGAATTTTTTTTTTTACCATAATCATCTAATATGGGTTTATGAGATAATTTTGTGCTGGCATAAACTCAAAGTTGCACTTATTTCATTGCAAACATGTTGAAAAAAAAATCTATGAGAAAAACACTCATTTTTAAAATTAATATACAATGACTCATGAAAAAGAATGAAGAAATCATTAAAGCAGTATAATAAATTGTAAAAAATAATCATAATGTCAAATGTATTTTCCGAAAACCCAATATGAATGGGATAAATAATGCATAACATAGAAATGATTTACAACCTGAACACAGAAAGAGAGTGTCGTGTACTTTTGACTTCCAGATGCATTCAAATAAAGTTGTTTATGTCCCTAGAAAACACTCTTTATCTGCAGTTTTTCTTGGGCAACAGGTAAAGAGTGAAAACGTTTTACTGATATACTGATAACGGCTGCTACAAATAATTGCTTGATAATGTAGAATTATTAGCAACATGTGCATTTCATTGTTGATATAATACTTTTTCTTTTAAAAACAATTTTATCCCTTTATACAGCCTGCACTCCCGGGTTCCATGGGCCCAACTGCCTAGAAGTCTGTGCTTGCTCTAACAGAACACAATGCAACGCAGTCACAGGTACCTGTGATTGCCCCCCTGGAGTTACAGGGGACACTTGCACTCGAGGTATGTAAATAAAGAATATTTGGTACAGAGCCTGGGGAGTGATTAATGTTATTGGAATAGCGTATTCTGTAGCTATATTTGAGCTTGTTTTGTCAAAAATTTAAAGAATCAGAATTCTACTGGTTTTCCACATTTCTTGTGAGCAATGATTGCGACAGGAATGTGTATCGTGCATGTACATGTACCTTTCTTCAGCCACTTGTGCATGTACGCAGTTGGCTGTTGGATTTCTAATGTAATAATATAACTGGATCTGTACATGTTGATTTAGTCCATGGGGACTCAAAATTAGTGTAATGAATCAAATGGAAGTGGTTAAAAGGCTCTGCTTATATTTCGTATTTCCTTTTGTCTAGATTCCTTCCCCTTTTACCACATTTTAAGGACAAAATTCATGTTCGTTGACTATATTATCATTTCTATATACGTGGATGTACATGTATGAACACTGACAGATTTTGATGTGAAGTTTTGAAAGCATTTTGTATGGATTGTTCACACCAGGAAAACTTTTTTGTTGATACATGTATATGAACTCTGATAGATTTTCGTATAAATTAAGTTTTGAATGTATATTGTATGGCTTTGTTCACACAGAGTGCACACCAGGAAAGTTTGGTCCAAACTGTTCTTTCAACTGTGACTGTTCAAATGGTGCTACCTGTGATCCTAGAACAGGAGCTTGTAGATGTATAAATAACTTTATTGGTGCTCAATGTGAACATGGTAAGTCCTTTCTCTTCATTTCACATCGGTCGGTTTATTCAGATAAATAATGAGTAACAATAATGTTAAAGGGTACCAATCACCAAATAATATTTTGCTTTGTTTGTTAGGGGTTCCATGATGCTATACGATATTCAAAGTATGAGCTTCAAATGTTAATTCTATTAACAGATATTGCAAGTTTAAATTATTAAAAATACATTGACTTATGAGTAGACTAGTCGATGCACCCGTATGCATTTAAGAACTCCAGCCCGAGTTATCCTGTTCAAGCTAGGTTAAAGGCTGAAATTGGTGAAGTTTATGAATATCATAGGAATTTGCCATTTGTCAAAATAAATACCGTTAGAAAACAGATTTAAATCGTGAAACAGATTTTTACTGCCAATGGTTATAAAGTACTGCTTTTCCAAGGTAATCTTTGTCAAATAGATCATGGTGAGATTATAATAGTATCACTTCTTCTACTGTCTAAAAGCAGGTCCTCTTGATGGAAGAATGTATCAACAGCCTTTTCTCTAAGGCTACCGCACTAGTTGTGAATAGTCTGCAATCTTAATTTCTAATAATGAGAATTTGAGAAAGCATTGAACCAAGTATTGTGATTTCCTGTTGTTTGAAGGCAATTTAATGTGATTATTTTCTTATCTTCCATCTTCCTCATTCCCAAATCAGGTGGTATGTATGCTTTTCCGACGCCTTCAACGCCGCTTAGGGGTGACATAGGCCCGAATGGATTCTAACAAAAACACTTCTGAAATACAAACTCTGGAAAGAAAACTTTAAAATCCTGCAGCAGCATTGTCACGCCCAACAAGCTTTGATCGCTGATTGTCTCGACATTCTAGCTCTTAATGGAGATCGAATGAGGAGAGTACAAGTCTGGAGGCATCTTCAATCAAAGTCACATAAATGACTATTCATGATCCAGGAGGTCAACTCAGGTCACCATTTGCATATATGGTCACAGGAGGGCAGCATTCGTATTTACTTCAGGCATGGCAGCAAGTTAATGAGAATGGATTTGGAGCTTTCAACACGAGCACAGAAGCCGCAGATCATCTCGTCAAAGAATTGCATTTTTTCCCCCTTTTGTTCAGCCATCATTCACTGGATCCATAGAGAGTATACGAAAAGCCTCCTGTGACCAATACAATACATTCTCGCTCATCCTCAAAACATTATGCAAGCCAAACGTCTATTTTTATCCTGCATCATGCGATTTCATCAGTTCCCCAGCATTATTTATTGTACCATTGTATGAGGTTTTTGGAAGAGCAACCCCCTGAAATGAACACTCGCTGCAAACCTCTAAAAAGGATGATTTGTGATATGCGCATGGTACTCTTTTAACTTGTAGAAAAGAAATTAAGTAGGTTGTGCATGAGGTGGGTTCACGTATTAATGATATTTTCATGAAACTGGAAGTATAATTTTGACAATTGAGATGGTGCACAAGTTTTAAAATTCTCGTCAATATATATATATATATATATATATATATATATTCATGTAGGTAATGCGTTGATACATGCCATTATATTAATGTCAAAAATGTGTTGTGTGAAGATTTTAATAACTATTGCTCATAGTATTTCCTTTGTGGTTAGTTTTGTGTTAATTTAGATTTGAATGACTCAACACAATGACAATGAAATTTAAGGGGAAATAGACAGGGAAAAAAAAAAAAGACATGAAATATTTGATTTGTGTTTGTGAGAGAGTAATAATAAAAATATAAATTTGGATGTGATGTGTACGAGAGAGCAAGAGAGAGGGGGAGAGAGAGAGAGAGTGCGAGCTTTCTTTTTAATACCACGCTCTAGTACATCCTCACTTTTTCCTTTAATACTGTAAAACCAGAAATTTTTGCGTGCATGAAACTTTCGCGAATTTCGTGACTGGTCAAGATTCGTGAAAGTTTTATGCCGTGAATTCATCAAATCATCATTGAATCGACATCAAATCGTTGCAATGCGCGAAAGTTTCTTGCTGCAAAAATGGCCGTCATTAACAATTTGCGAAAGTTTAATGTCGCAACAGTTTCTGGTGTTATAGTAGTCATTCTCGAAAAGTTAATTATCTCTATGCAAAGCTGCCATTGTAGGTAACATATCAATATTATGCAAGTTTCTGCATATTTTCATCCCAGCCTTGTGTTTGAAACTATTAAGCTTTTGATTAGAAACTACAATCTCTGCAATTATTTTCCATGTATAAAATGTATAAAAGAAATCTTAATTGTTTTTACAATTGTGAAATCCAATCCCTTTACATGTAGAATCTATGTATTCAATAGGGTATCCTGTCTTATATATTTCAAACAATTCAGGTATTTCATATAATTCCATCATCATCTAACTGTTGTATAAGAGAGAGTTTCAGCAATTTTCAAATATGTATATGCTGTATAAATAACAAGCTCTCATCGAACAATGTTGGCATTACGCCTTTTGTGTATAAAAATTTAAACAGCTTTCTATTTATTCACAATACCAATACCATGCATTATAAAACAAAACAATGTTCTTTCTGAAAGAGAACTGTAGAAGTATTTTCCTATCAGTGATTATCGATGCTGTATTGGATTATTCTATGATTTCATTGTAGTTTACGGAGGTGTATTTTACACTGTGTAAGATAACAGTTATTTATGTGTGTGTGTATTTTTACAGTCTTCTGTTGTTTGGGAGTTGTTCTTTGTTGAATTGCTCGTTTGTCTGTGTAATTTATATGTGCTGTCTGCAGCACTAGCGAGGCTGAATGGATTTTTTCCTTTTTTTTCAATATGAAGTGACAAAATCGCATAAAAGTGAAAACTTTTCAGGGGTTTAGTCCTTGGCGACTTCCCATCTCTATGCAAATGAGAGGTGTGCAAGAGAGAGAGAGAGAGAGCAATAAAAAGAAATGTAGCTCCAGTAAAATGTTGCTCCCAATTGTGAATATGTAAAAACATACTTTGATCAAGAGTTGCATTATGCCAGGAATGATGCACCCTGAAAACTTCCACATTTTTTAGTCTTCAAAAGATTATTTTTTTTCAAGAATACATTTCAGCTTTTCTAACTTTCTATGCACTCAGCATTGTTGATAATTGACATATTGTATTTTGCTAATTTTTAACAAGATGATTAATATACCAATGACCATGTCGAAAAATGTACGATAAATTTTCAGTAATTTTGTATTTATAAAACAACAAAAAAAAGTAAATAAAACAGTAAAAAGTTGCTAATGCTGCTTCACTGCATCATACAATATTCGTAGCCTAGTAGTAAAGTTTTTGTTTGACGAAACATGCATAGTGATTTAACCTCTGACGTCTGTCTATTAATGCAAGCAACAAATACTGTGTGACAATTAGTCTTAACCTCAGGATCTAACATTTTATGTTTAATAGCTTTCACATCATCTGAATCGTGTTTTAACTCTCTTTGAATAACCAGTTGTATAAAAACTTGCTCATAATGGTAAACTGCATTATTTATTACTTATATCTACCTTATCTGCCAAAAATATTTGAGATATACATGTTATGTGTATGGTAGAAGTTAGAGCAATCAAAAATATCTTTGAAATCATATCTAGCATTAAGACATTTCTTTTTAACTCAGAAACGCTGAAAGTAATGATCAGCAGATTTTTTTTTTCTTCTTCCTGGCACCATGGTCCTCATTTTCCTGCATGAATTTTTCTACGGAAAAAAAAATTCTCTTTCGTCTTCCTCTTTATTCATCCTATACATGTTTTTCTCATAACATCTCTGATTAATGCTGTAAATTGGTGGGGTGATGGAACTAAAAAAGGGTGAGCCAAAAGACTTACGCGATTAACACAGGAAGTGCATTGACGACCTTCCTTTTACACATCTCTTGTGGGGCATTATTTTTTTTCCAGACATGTGTTACTTGGGTTTATCAAAACATCAAATTAATCCTCAGCTACAAAATGATGGAAGAAAAAAAAAATCACAGAAAAATGATGAAGTAGTTTTATCACCCCACTGACAATATCTAGATGATTGGTTATTGGATTTTCTTGTTCTCATGAACAATGTCTCAATGTTTTACTGGAGACTGATCAAAGTAGTAGTAATGGAAAAAAAAGAAGAAAAACAATGTGATGTTTGTAATCGATGACTAGTAATTTCTACTAATATACAGTGGAATCTCGTTATATAAGAGCTCCGCTATAACAAGATTTCTTATATAACTAGGTAATTTTGCTGGTGCCAGGCCTTTGTTCTTTTATTTATCTTTGATATAAGGAGATTCCCGATATAACAAGGTAATTTTCATGGTCCCAAGGTCCTTGTTATAGTGAGTTTCCACTGTAATAGACATGTTAAAGCATATATGCAACTTTTGTGAATGTTTTCAATAAGATCGTAGTTTGAAGCAGCAATATTAACAAAATCTGATGTACATGGTGTCCCTGAAAAGAGGAAACCAAAGTTGACTTAATATTTTTTGTAATGTACACTATTTGACACTAGAACATGATTACCAAATCATGCATGACCGATATCAGACAGCCTGAGGTAAGTGGATTGTTACTAGATTTGGTTCATTATGATTTTGAAAAAGGAAATGATTTTGAAGTTCTGTTCCAAAATTGTATATCATAGGAAATAATGTAATTGCAATTGTAATGGCAAAGGAGACAGTTATGCACACTTCACACAAAGATAATTATTATAATTAGGGTATCATATGGAATGGAAAAATTTCCATTTTTGTTTCTCCCTTCTGACGATTTCCCATTCTTACCTCTGGGCCCCATTTCATAAAACTTTTTATCAATATACAACTGCTACAAATTTGTAAGCCAGTCAAATTCAATGATTTCAGCAGCTTATGACAATTGTCGTAACTTGTTGTTGATAACAAGGTTTATGAAACAGGGCCCAGATGAGTACCCATTTTTAAATCTAATAAATGCCCCCTTCTAACAACTGCCCTAGCTGAAGCTACATATTATGTCAGAAGGGAAAAAGGGGCCTCTAGCAGAATGGGGTACCTGGGGGGTCTAAAACTCAAGACTGTCTGATTTGTTAGGTGTCAAATGTGTACATTATCGAGTAATTTACCAACACTTTGGTTTTTCTAGGACATCCTTTATAATTTCCAATATTTTGTATAAAAACTGGACTTGATATTTCAACCTTTTCTTGCTGTATTTTTTGGAATTCATAATAAATTCATGGTCTATTATAGATCATATGGTATGTAAATAATGACATTGTTCTTGTTTTTATTATTCAAACACTTTCTCTAATCCCCCCCCAAAAAAGTGTGAGGTGTTATAAAAGGTATCAAATTTTCTACACAATGATACATTATATGGGTTTGGTGATGATTTGCATAATATTGAGCCCCCTAATAAGGGACTTTTTACTATTTTCCAAATGAATTGCACCATAATACATATCTCTCCATATTTCAAAAATTATAAATGCTCACTAATGACATAAAAGATTATTAGAAAAATGCCCATAGATATGATTAATATCACAAGAAAATCCAAATGCATTGGCCTTTTTAACATTAAAAGTAAAAGCACCCTAAATTAACACTTTGATAAAAGCGTAACATCTCTTTTGGTAAGGGCTGCCTTCTTCATAGCAAGAGTGATATTGGGAGATGTAATATAGAATATTTTCACTACTAAATGCTATTGTCATGCTGATGAATATTTAATAGGAAGAGTGATATCAGATGATGCAGTTTGATCATATTTTAAAGATGTATAAGCCTTAATTAGTTCCTGCTGCTATGATATTAAAATGCCTCACAACCTACTGTATAAGCCACAAATTTGGTAGCCATAAATTTCGCGGCCATAAATTTTCGCGAATAGGACTAACCAGACTATTTCGCGAGTGGTTGAATTCGCGGTCGGAAAATTCTCAAATTTACAAACAGCGGTGATAATGTAATTTTGCAAAGCGAAGTGGCAAATTTCTGACCAGGAGACAAATTCAACCGACTTCTTATGTTGGCAATATTTTGGCATGTTGTTAAATTCGCGACCCACTCGCAATTCGCGAAATTCATGAAAATAAAACCCCGCGAAATATATGGCGTATACAGTATGTGTTTAGAAAGCAATGTAGCTTTGCTGTCCAATAATACATTGAATAAGACCTTTTTTCTGGTAACAGACATAATTTACACTCCAAAACATATACATACTGGACAGAGGAGTTTAGAACTTGCACCCCCACACCTCTCACCCTCCCATGACATATCTATTAGCACCCCCCCCCCCTAAATGAAAAAAAAATTGAAAGAGATTCTTGCAAGGCAATATTTACAAAGTGCATTGTAATGGAAAAACAGATCAAAGAGGACATCATTGAAATAATATGACACCTGGATTTAAATGATACACACATTTACACTATAAAAGTAACATGTAGATAATTTGGAGATCAGCACTTGAGCCCACATCCCTGTACCCCCTCTATCTCATTATTTCCATACCCATCCCCCTCCCTCCCCAGTTTTAAACCTAGAGAAATCGGTGCCAAGCCAGTTATTTTTGAAGTGTAATGTAATGGCGGAATGGTCTTGATAAATCATTAAATGGTCAATCGTGAATGTCTATCACTGCCCTTCCCTCTTTGCTTCCCTCCCAAAATTGATTCCAAAAATTGTGTTGAAAGAGAAACCGATTAAGGCCATCAGTGAGATAACACAAGACCTGAATAGACAGTAGTTAAATGCCTAAATAAAGACATGTGTACAATAAACATGTTTGCAATAAGCAATGATTCGATTAAGGGGAAAGGAGGCAACATGCAAGGTATGCACAAAAACAGTCAGAAGTCCCTTGATGAGAAAGCAAAGAAGTTTGGCACTCAGCGTAAGTTCAAGATATGGGTGCCAACCTATCATACATGAACAACAACTGTGCACATTCCTTCTGGTCCGTCAAAGGTGAACCTTTATGATCAAGATGTTGCATTCAGTTGACTTGTTGATGAGCTGGAAGCTCCTTGCTCATATGACCTGTCGAGATTGCTAATGGAATCACCCTGTTGTACCAAGACATTTGAAGGGAGTTTGGTGTCAAAACAGAAGACTGATACTGGTGAACAACACTGGAATGAGAGCTCCAGAGCAGCACTCTAGTTCAAGAATTGATATCCTCCATCAGACAGTGCAGGACTTCTATGTGCAGCCACAGTACCACTTGGTGATGTCCTCAAGAGGCTGAGGAACCTAGAAGGAGATAATATGACGACAGACACTCACACTACACACACCTGAAAGGGTCAAGAATTCTTTGAGCACATTGTGAAAAAAATGTTAAGAGGAAAAACACATGAGAGGGAAGCATTCTACTCAGAACTCCTTCACCTCTGCCTATGACATGCTGCTAAAGATACCAGAATTAAATGAAGGTGAAGAGTTATTGTAGACCCAGCACCAGCAGAGAAAGTTATCAAGTCACAGCACATCTTTGGTATACCAACACCTTTGGGAATAGCCACTACCTACCACATGCTAGTTTTCGATAAGACACAAAGTAAATCATAAGTCCTGCTGAATAATTGAAGTAGAGCTAGGATCAGTTATAAATGTTTGCACCATCAGATGTCATGAATGGCACAGAATGGTAAGGCCATGCAGCAGGTTGAAACTGCCAAATTCCCCATACGTTTGCCATGGGACAATCTGGACAGAAGGAAGAAGACACGTGAGAGTAGAAGTTTCAATGCCACTAATGCAACCATTATTGAAAACCAGATCAAGCAGGACCAGGGAGGTACATGTACCAGGCTGCCAAATACTACCTCAGACAGACAGCACAGTGTGAAGGCTATGAAGCAGGTTGAAACTGCCTGATTCACCATATATTTGCCATGGACAATGTGGAGAGAAGGAAGAAGACACTCATGCGTAGGAATGTCAATGCTGCTACTGCAACCTTTCAGTAAATCCAGGAGATCAAGCAGGCGCAGGGAGTACTGCCAAAGTCCAATTCAGACAGACAAAAAACGCTCCGTTGTTGAAGAGTCACCTTTTTCCAAATGCTGTTACCTCGGCTTAAGACAGACGGACATTCGGTCACTTCGCCAAGGATGTTTTGGGTTCCTTGGGAGAATGATCACAGCTTTGCAACATTACTGCTGGATGCTCCTCCTGGAGATGGAGAAACATGATTTCCTTGGTTTTCTGCATTCTGTGCGGACCTCCACCCACACAGACAGGCACGCATTCATTGGACATCTTCCACTGATCCCATCTTCTCCAACTGGTCCTAAACCACTGCATATTGCAAACTACATGTGCATGTCTTCTTTTACATGCAAGTCGTTCAAATCCTGTCCATCTTTTGAATTCAGGTCTGTTATTTCATTGACGGCCCAAATTGGTTTCCAGTACAAAACTATATTTGTACAATAGATTTGGGTCAAACTTTAGATGGGGAAGGGAGGGGAGCAGGAACAGAGGGGCATTGACAGACATATTCCCTATTCACCATTTACATGATTTGCCAAGACCAATTTCCCCATTACCGTACATTGTACTTCATGAAAATTGCTTGGTATCAATTTCTCTAGTTCTTAACTGGAAGTGGGTGGATGGGTACAGACTTATCACTGAGGGGGAGGGGGCAGCAGGGATGCAGGTGCCAGTTCTGAACCTCACAAAGTATCTACATGTTTTGGAGTGTTAACCGTTTGAATCCAGGTCTCCTGTAAATTCAGTGATGGCCGAAATTGGTGTCTTGTAACAAGAAGCGGAAGGCACTGACGAACATTTTCCCCATAATGATTAGATTTTAAATGATTTGTTGAGATTCTTTGATCCTTTTCCCATTCCAACGTCCTTCATAAATATTGCTTTGCACCAATTTCTCGCATTTTCAATGGAGGGGGAGGGGGGAATGGACATGTCCGATGAGGGGAAGAATTGTTCGGGTGCAAGTTCCCTTCAGTGTCTACATATTTCGAAGTTTAAATCATGTCTGTCACTAAGATGAAACAAGGCCTTATTTCATGTTTATCGGACCGATAGCCTTAGTTGTTTTCTGAACGCACATCATTGACTGATAGGCATATCAATATCACAGCAACAGGAACTCATTAAGTCTATATAATTATCATTGAAATATGATCAAACTTCATCGTATGACATCACACTTCCTACTGAAATATTTATCTAAAAGACGAAAGCATTTACTAGGAAAACATACTCATCTTACATTGCCCAATATCATCATTGCTAGGGAGAAGGCAGCCCTCAGCAGCCCAAGATGCTGTTTTAGCTAATATTTAAGTGTTAATTATAGAGCACTACAACTTTTTTGTGAAAAAAGCAATGAACTTGGTTTTTTCATGCGATATTAACCATACACATGGGTAGTTTTCTATAAAAGCTTCAAGTCATCAGTGAAAATTATACATATACATGTGTATGACGTGGAGAAATAGTATTTTTGGTGCAATTCATATCGTTAGAAACAACGGTAAAAAGTCCCTTGTTGGGGGCTCAAAACTGTTATGCAAATCATCAGCAAACCCATTAAATGTGGTGTCATTTCGTAGGAAATTCTATTCCCTTGATACGACACCTCACACACGGTAAAATGGGGTTCCAATAAAAAGCAATCTTCAAAACTGTTCAATGTTATGGTCGTCTGTCATGAGGTCGCCCCCTTTTCTGTCATAAACTGTAAAACCAAAAACTTTTGCAGATTGTAAACGACAGCCATTTCCATCGCAAGAAACATTTGCAAACTGTAAAAATTCATTGTGTCAGTTGTAATTTAATCATTTCACTGCATGAAACTTACGCGAGTCTGACCGACTCATGAACATGAAATGTGTGCTAAAGTTTCTGGTTTTAGAGGCATGCTTTCAGCTTCTGTGATACACTGAACTTGAAAACCTATGGCCCGTATTCTTGAAAGTGGCCTAAGTTAAGCCTGGCTTAACTTAGGCCGCTGATTTATGGAAGGCCATTTGTCAACCCGTAAGTCCTGTATGAAATACTATATTTATGTAACAAAATAAAGAAACAAAATTATTTCCTGGCACCAAATTAGCATCAGAAATCAATTCTATTATGAGGTTTTTGTATTTGCATTTAGTTCCATGTCAAGAGGGAGTCTATGGTGTTTTTGTAGGATTAAAAGAGGGTGACATTTGGCTCTCCGTAATTCAGTGGCCTAAATCTACACGCTTAGGCGGGGGCTTAAAGTTAGGCACCTTTCGAGAATATGGGCCTATATCTCTAAATATACACCCTATGATAGCAAAAGTATAGATTTTCTGAAAGGAAGTTAACAAGGAATCTAAATCTAAAAAATAGTAGAAGGTTAACACAAAAAGGGTAAATGAACATGGTACATTGCCCCTCAATGGTAACATTGATTTTTCTTTCAGAATACATTCAGATCTTTACAACAATGTACAAGTGTCCAGCATTCATGACTGCTTAAAAACAAAAAAAATCACCAAAACTTCAAACGTTAAGAATCATTGTTCATGTATAGGAGTGGCAAGTTGTTCTGAACGAAAGAGGAAAAATCAGAGAAGCAGACATTTTTGAAAGTTGTAATCACTATACACAGGGGAGTTTCAAAATTGGCCGAATTGGTAATGTCACTGTGATGGAGTGGCGGACAACTCCCCCATTTGCTCCAACACACAAAATGACTAAAATATCATTTTTGTCAAATGTTTTACTCAGTAAGATCTTTTTCCTTTTATGAGAACCTATAACAATATGCTATCTGCAATATATTTTGAGTACTGCTCCAAGGGAAAAGGCGCTTCAGAGAAAACCGCAAATTAATATTCCTTAGTGTCCAACAAACAGGCAAGTTGTCCGCCACTATGTCACAACTGACTCACTAAATTGCCAATTTGAGATTCGCATAGATTTAGTGATCTCATTTTGCAAACATCCATAACTTTCTTATTCCTTGTCCGATTTCTTTCCAACTTTCACCAACCTGTTTTTATTTTTCTGCTTTTGCACAAATCATTTTATTGGATTGCCCTTTAATTTTTTCATCAAAAGACAGTAAAGTGGAGTATATTAGCTTTAATTTGGTAGCAAATTTGTAGTTACATGTATATGCCATGTTTTGACCAAAATATGAAAAGTTTTAAGAAATGCTCAAAAATTTAATTATCCTATTGAATTTGTACAAGCAGCAACGCTTTTAAACTGCAATACCTTATACTTCAGTGTCAGACAATACCATTGCTGAGCCAAACTTACTTTTCAATAATAAGTCGGTAAAAGAGGAGTACATGTATGTTAGATTTAATTTGATACCAAATTGGTAGTAACATGACAAGTTTTGACAAAAATATGAACATTTTTCTAAAAATTACAAACACATCAGGTGGCGCCGCTTCCGGCACCACACCTTCTTTACCAACTTTAAAATGTTGTCAATCCAATTCTATATAAACCTAAACAAAGCAAAGTTTCAGGCAAATACATTATTTTATTCTCCTATTCATATTGTATTTGTGCGTTCAGGCGTACCTGTTACAAGCATATGCTTACTGGGATTCGCACCTTCTTCCATGTATTACAGAGCGTTGTGATGAATTTGAATCAATAGCAACTTCAAATTAATTGCAACTGTGAAGTTCAGGGTCCCGTTTCATAAGACTGGTTATCAGTAACAAGTGCCACATTTCTATGACAAATTTGCTCTCAGCCAATAAGACGCAAGGATTTCAGTAGCTTATAAGTTATTGCAACTTGTTATTGATAACAAGTTTTATGAAACAGAGACAGGTTTGTTGGGATAACTTTTATGGTTTCGAAAAAGAAATCAAGTATTACTTCAGCATGAAATCACAATGTTAAACTGCACCATCCTTCTTTTGAGGGGGAAGGGGTCGAGCTCATGACACATGACCATCAAAAAATTACCCATTACTCACAGATTACAGAAATAAAATTTCATAATACAATTCAATACATATTTTTGTCTCACTAGAGTTGTGAGGGCTTCATTACAAAGAAAATTCAATACAGTTAAACAGCTTGGTAACAGCAATACTGGATATCTTATTATTTCACACAAAAAAGTAAAAACAAAATATAATTCTGAACAATAAACTTACATTCATTTGTTCCAATCACAAGATGACCAAGCTTAGATTCGGTTTCAGTAATCTTTATAAAAATATCTTACACAATCCCAATAAAAAGTTTGGGACTCTTCTAATTCTTTCACAAGTGTAACAGGATACAGGAATATCAGAATGAAGAACCGTTACTATCAATCAATACTAAATACGTGTAGTTGCGTGAAAACAAATTCTTTGCAATTATCCTTATCTGAAAGAGTGGCCAACAGAAAGGCAGAGATGCTTTCTGTGAATAAAACAAAGCAGATGAAAGTATGGACATGAAAATAATGAGTGTATAATACACTTCGTCTTTGAATAAAACAGTGCTGGATAGATCTGTGTACTGGGCATTAATGTTTCTTTCAAAGGTACAAGCAGTAGCAACACTTGCGTCTGCTTTGAAATTTCACCCTGCAACAAAGAAAATATGCAGTTAAATATTATGACTTGGTTTTTTAAAATATGAATTCTAATTTTCATCATTTTGTACACAGAGGCATATTCCAGATGACCTTTGAATAATTATCAAATTTTTATATTTTCTCACCATCTGACATTACTCATCACTTTTGACGTCTGTACGATAGATTCAATGCTACTTCACACATACCTATTTTGAATTTACTGAAAAGTTCAGGATGAAAGCCTGAGCAAAGTTTCTGGGTCTTTTTCACAGTGCGAAACATAGTAGGGTGCAAATTTCTCCAAACATCTCTAATTGCTCAAAATTTAAGCAACTCTACTACAAAATTCATATTTGGCATCACCCATCGTCCATGACCCTTCACCTACATGTGCTTTTCATTTCACTTTCAATTTTGCCCTATGTAAATCAGGGGTGTGTGGCCCGCAAAGACATGGTTTCATATTGGTCTGGTCAATGTTAAGTAAATGAATCAGTCAAGTTAAAGTATTGTACACAAGACAGGTTTTGTAACATATAAGCTAATGCTGAATCGCTAATAAGATCGCCATTTGTAGTAACAGAGAAGAAAATGTAACCGCACAGTATCATAATAAAACTAACATATTTCAATAACTATTAAAGCAATGTGATGTCCAGAAATGAAATGGAGATAATCATGCATGAGGGGGGAACAAAACCCATGAAAGGAATGTTTATAATTCTTCACAAATGAAACAATTGCCTTTAAATACTTGGCATCAGTAAAACAATGCAGGGCCAAGACAGCATGACTATACAGATGATCAATAAACGTAACTAGATGTTACATAACATTTTCATTTAATTTTCAAATAAATTAAAGTGAAAGCAAAGAATTAAATTTTGTATGTATCACTTCTCAATACCTATAAATTATTTTAGTTCAACACATAATGCTAGTCTGGTAAATGCTTCTGAATCATCCTTACTAGAAAAAAAAAAGAAAGAAAGGTTTTTGCAGACACTATTTTCCCCCTCATCTTGTATTTAAATTATTTCTTTAAAAAGAAATTATATATTCGAGACAGAAAAATAAAGTGGTGAAAAAAATTGGGTAGGGTTAATGAATTAACGTAATATTCAGGAATGAAATACATGGTAGAGCATCTAGTACAAAAAATAACATTAAAACTTGCTGCTCTCTATTCATGCCTAACTAAAAGAAATCTGGTCTCTCACAACAAAAAAAAGTTCATAAAAAATCTAAAAATATGCCAAAATTTCCTAATGTATCCAATTTATTAGCAGCAGTACAGGTCCAGCATGCAGTTCTGCAACTTCAGACAGTACAAGTACATTTTCATCTAATCATACAACTAAGCAGCATCTTTCAAGATCTTATCATTGCTATGAACTGCCTAACTTGTTCTTTGGCATTTCAACTTTTGATATATCAATAAACATATATCTACTAATAAAAAATGAAATACCTAAACGGGGGAAAAATTTTCACCCAATTTTTCTTTGAACACAACAAATAAATTTCCTCCTGAGCAATTCAAGTTCAATGTGTAGAATATCAATTTTTCTATCCATTACTTTATCATATGTTAAACATTCAGTATAAATGGTACTGTATTATAAAGATGATCATTTTATCTATTTACTTACATATTATAACATCACTACAACATATTCTTCAAGGCACGGTGATAAATTGACGTCACCTTCTCCGATGGTCATTAGAGCGACCAGAGTCTCTTTTGGATTTGCGAGAGCGCGATATAGGTGATCTTGAGCGGGACCTCGACCGATCCCTTCTATGTTTGCTCCTGCTCTTATGGCGCGAGTGGGAGCTTTCTTTGGTAGAGTCATTGTATGGACTATAGTGGTGCTTATGACGACGCTCCCGCGACCTACTCCTCGATCTTGACCTCGACCTGCTTCGGCTGTCGTAGCCCCGGGGAGGCGTCCGGTTCCGTTTCTGCTTGTGCCCGTGGCGGTGTTTGGGGCTGGCGGAGCGATCCCGTCGGCTGCGCTTGTGGTCATCTCTTTTGCGCTTGCTGCTGGATTGTCGTTTGCGATTATTGCGAGGCGAGGTGCTTCTGCTGCGTGAACTGCGGTCTCGGGATGAATGCCTATCCATGGGAGAGTCGTGGCTGTCCGATCTCCGACCCCGGCTTGAAGATCGACTTCTGGTTGAAACAGAGGAAGATGGGGTCCTTTTGTGTTTGTCCACTTTGCCATTCTCCCTGTAAAGAAAGAAAAAAATTACCAGATTTCTATAAAACTAATGATTTCTTCAATCATACTGTATTACTGATATTGACTAAGTCATATGATTGAGAGATGACTCTCATTAGGTAATAACAGAACAGTAGAGTAAACCTGCTGTGTAAATGAATCACTATAAGGAAAAGCATGTTAAGACATTTCCACAAAAACATTAATATCAATGTTTATTCTACATGTAGTGGATGCTAAATTTTCAATTTATTTCTAAAATCAGAAGGCCTTAAACTTTTGAAGGAATCATCCATTCTTTTATGACGAAGTAAAAATTAAGCACACAATTATTTGTTCCATCTGGTAAACATGTATATTGAAATCAATGGCCTATCCCCTAGACTCTTCTTACCGATAATTTTCATATAATATCTAAAAAGTGCATAATAAAACAATCATCCATGCGCTTTACAGAGTTTTCAGCGGTATCTATCAACCTACCTGCTTTTGTTGCTTCCGGCTGATCCTGAGTGAGGTTCCTCCTTGATGGCATTTGAGTTGACTTTGTACATCTTAGGGATACCTGGAGAATCATTGTTGACTTTGGGTGAATCTGTGAAACAAAAGTCATCAGCCCACCAGACAATAATTTTTTTTTAGCAAAACAGGCTGAAAGGAGCGGTGTACAAGCAGATGCAACTTCACATTAATCTTTTTTCATCTTAAAGTTGGTACTATTGCAAATTAAAAAAAATACATGTCAAGAAAAATGGGTAATCGTAAGCCTGAAATCATGTACTCTTATGGACCAAACCATCTACTAGTGAAGAAAATTGAAGGAAAGAGGTGTTTTCCTAAAATTTGGCTATGTAGAGCAGCATAAGAAATCTATATGTGACCTACTGAAAAAAAAAAGGCAGAAAGCTCTCTCTTTTGAAAGATGCTCTAAAACGTCATGATATTTCAGGGTACCAAACAAAGAGGATTACTCACTTGGTCTTGATGTGTGTGGTGAGAAGCTGCTGGGGGTCCCAGCTTGACTGTTAGCTCCAGATTCCGTCAGTTGACCTTTGGCCCTGAGCTTAGCTTCCTGGATAATCATCCGACATCGCTCCACCCTCTTGTCAAGGAATTCGTAGCTTTTCTGTTGAGCCAATGGAGAGGCATTGGTTAATACTAGTTCAGAGTGAAGTCAGTCACATTACAAGAATCAATTCTTCATTACAAAGTGATACATATAAAGGAACTGTGCTATTCTTGACCTGTTACTAAGCCAAAGATAACCTGGGTAAAAACTCATCGGAAATGAAACTGAATCATGAATATTGTTGAAATTTTCACATATTAGAGAAGTATTGTATCACCATACTATGGCTAGAATTAAAACACACATTGTCCAAGAAAACACTGAGGCCGTTACCGATCAAAAACAGTTCATTCACATCATCTTGCTAAAAAAGACATTGCTATTATTCAAAGTCATCTACCAAACCAATATTCCAATACTTTGTTTTGAACTTTTCCAATGACCATTTGTGATCTGAATAAAAAAAACCCTAACACAAGCAAAACAGCAACGCAAAAGGTCGAACAATGACAACAGCACTTTAATGATTTTACTCCATGATATGGGGGTTAGAGCAGGTGTACTTACAATCTTCCTGGTGTACAATCTGAGAATGGTGAGAGAGATGTCTTCTACTTCATCATCACTGGCTCCCATTAGACCATACCATGGAGGGTTGCTGGGCAGAGGAAGCTGCGGAGATACAACCGAAGTAGATTATGTTTACAACATGTAGATATTATATGGCTGGGCATAAACTATGAACGAAAGAGCTGCAAGTTTACTAAAAATATACATATAGATATTTATAGTATGTCAAATGAAAAAGAATCACTAATTTCAATATCAATAGTTATTTTCTTAATACAGTAGAACTTCATAGTTAACTAAGAAAACTACCTCCTTACATTGAAACAATACAAATACATTTAACAAAATTACCTTGATATAAGTTTTTTTTTAATGAGTGTCTTTTTAAACAAGATTCCACTTAATATCTCATTTTTAAAGGATCATAAGTTTTAAGTATAAACACTTACTCCAATTTGCCTTGCTGAGAGGAATATACAAGCACAGGCCACTGTCTCTGGGGTGTAGCGAACAAAGACATCTGTTCTTAGACTGTCATTCATGTAGTTCCTGCACAAAAAGAACAAACAGAGAAACGATGATTAAAACAAAAGCCTTTACCAAGACTGGCATTCGACGATCAGTTACATTAAAATACAATGTTAACCAGCTCTAGGCAGCCTAATGATTTTTTGAGAGTCTCATCTGCTCTTCTATCCATAACTGCGTATTTGAAAACATGTAAATTCAACCAAGAGCTCTTCAAATTTTTGTGCAGGGGGTTGGGATTTAAGTGTTTCCTTCTTTGCTATCATGCAACTTTACAGAAGGCAACTGTTGAGGTGATGGGAGATGCGTATGCTGCTGCAAGAAAATCAAGAATTTTTCTGCTTACCAAGCTTTGGCGTTTTACCATCCACATGCCCTTCATATCACCAGATCACTCCATCGGCTGACTGTTCCGAAAGCACCCTCGTCATCAAGAGGTGAAGGGTGCACTCCTGATTTCCATGGGACCATAGGGGAATGGTTTCACCTGCTCAAAGGCCGTCTCAACCTTACAAACTCTGTGACTTGTACTACACACTACAACTACAGGTACTGGACATGTAAATTTATACAAATTATTCAATGCACAAAAAATAGTTCTAAAACTGTAAAGGCCACCGCACACCTTACGATCAGTCTGCGATCCAATTTGTGAAATAAATCGCTATGGCATCAAATATTGGCATTATAACAAATGAAATCTGAATACAAAACATACGGTTTGGGTGAGCTGTCAGCTTTCTACAGAGAATAAGGGCAAAATTAGTTTCAATTCGTAGGCAGTCGTACGATTTTTGTGACGTCACTACGACCCGCAGCCGATTTGGTCATTCCACTGACTAGAAAACTGGCAAAGGCTGTATTATCGATGTTATCTGTATAACTATTCAGACCCTCAATCAAAAATATTTTATCGTTTTTAAATGATTTGTCAAATGATATTACATTTTCTTCTGAAGTCGGATCACAGACCGATCGTAAGGTGTGCGTTGGCCTTAAGTGGTACTGACCAGAGTGCTTGTGTTACAAATACCTGCCCAATGACCAGGGGTAAGCAACTTGTCTAAACTTACTTACCCATATCAGACGAGCATGACGGACAGGCTCTTAAACAAATTATCACTAATATTGTTTAGGTCATGAAAACAAGACTGGCAAACTAGCTGGCCATTGTATTTAGTTTTCTTTTGTTTTGATTGGGAGGGCTGATAAACAAGTTTGTTGAATCAGGAAAACAAACGACTTGAAATGCCAGACAATAATAATTGTACACTCAATTTACTGGCTGCCTGGGCAAGTACTTCATAATGTAGCAGCCTGGCTGGACTTAACTATTCTTTACTTACTAACAATAGTTCTAATGCACTTATAGGGAATATCAAAAAGAGGGCATGAGCAGGGAGTAGAACGATCTTTTCTTTTTCAAAAGAAGAAACAAAAATACACAGGATTAGACTGCCTGTCAAATTTCTAGGGTTGAGATAGACATAACCTAATGCATTTACCGAAAGAGCCCTAAAGGGAATAACAAGGAATTAGCAATGGCTGTGTGCATGTAGTCATATGCCCATTATGAGACTGATATTTCATTCAACCTTTCTTTACAATCTCACACGCCCATTTAGTATTAAAATTGATCACATTTTGGCCCTTCCCTCCTGCTAATATTCCCTACATGTTTTTGAGAGCTTACATCTACAGGAAGTATATGCCAAAAACCCACGAGGTTTTTTTTGAACAACCATATGTCTTCTGTTTCTTCCTGTTCAGTGTCAATTCGGTTCTGCTAGCATTATGCATTCTTCACTGACACCACCTTACTTTCTTTTGCCTCATCACTGATCATCATCATCATCATCAAATATCGGTGTTTTCCGAGAAGGCTTTCTGCTCCATCTTTGACAATGGCTCGCTAGAGTCACTTCAGGTGAATGTAGATATGACGGTTGTCCCAATTCATTGTCTGCAATCTGCAAGGTTACATAAGCTCAAGAAAGAACAGACACCATTGCACAATCTTTTTATCAACACAAAGAACTGCATCCACAAGCTTAGCAGTCACATCTGTAAATTCCAGCTCTGGTGCTCCACAGTATTTGACGATTATTGTCTTACTTCTGAACAGTCAATGTTTCATCCAAAGAATTTCCTTGAAGGGTCTACATCTCGAGTCTGCTCCCTGGCAGGACGAAGACTTATCAGCTTTCAGAGATCTCCACATCTGCAAAAGTCTACAAAATCATGTACATGTACTGCAGCATGAATAGCACATGAATCATAGCAGGTTAATTACATTTTTATCAGACATTACTTCACTAAATTTTTCTTACGAATTAAAATCTTGATTTATATTCCATCACACAACAATGATTAATTTGATCATGCATTTTCGACGCAATACTCATCATAGAACGTGCATATCTTTTTTAACTCGTTCATGCAATCAAGCTACATGTATGAGCTTGCTTGTGACATGCCCCAGTTGATGTCTTGAAGTGCTTGTCTGGCACTGAATGGGAGCTTACACATTTCATACTAAGCTATGTGTAAATTGCAATGCCAGATTGAAGTTCCATGGACATTTCACTTCTAGCCTGTTCCTTCACTGATCCAGGTTGGCGATGTATCAGGATGCTCTTGCAATGTTCCACGGTCGTGTCTCGATGTCAAGGTTCTTTTCCCATTGTTACACATTGTTCAGTTCACACATGGTCCAGTCCTCATTGGCAGATGGTATCATGGAAGACTTGATGTGAAAGGTTTTAATCACCGATCTGTAAAGAGTCTATAGAAGAGTCATCAACACAATGAAGTATGTGCGATGGCCATTTCTAAGCAACTATACCTCACCTAAACTCACTTAAATATGCAAGCTTATTCATAGCTCATTAAATTTAACAATTTCACTTTCCCAAATAATACTTTCTTGTAACACTATAGAGACCGAATATCAGAAAAGATAGGCTTTCATACTGATCTTCAATTATGCTCCACACTAAATTTTAGTCTCAAAGCTAAGCAGCCATTTAATTCTTGTCAACACCCCCTCATACATGTATGTTATCTTATGGAGCCTTAACTCATTAAAGACATTTCAAGTGATACTCCAGACTTTAAAACTATAAACTATACTTACACTGAACAAGAATTCTGCTAAAATGTCAAATTATTGTGAAACCAATGTACACAACTTTTCCTTTAGAAAAATTACTTTGTATTAAAAAAATACTATTTGAAGTACCTTTCAATAAATTTTATTTCATACACTATATGCACAACAGAATTTCTGATTTATTTCCAACACTGATTTCCACTGTACTCATCACAGACCTTCTTACAAACACAAACAAAAATATATTACAGGGAAAAAAAATTACTAAGCAAATGAACCAAACAAATAAAATAAAGAACACCACCCTGTGGTACACCATATTTTGGTATACTTGACAAAAGTGATGTCCTCTTGTGGAGACAGGCAGTGAGAAGACCATTCCTTAAGGAACCCAGGAGACAAACGGAGTGCACTTCCTTTACTCAGCTGGACGACTGAGAGGGAATGACTTGGGGAGCTTGGGCGTAGCCACTGGTCAGCTGTCCAGTCCTTGCGGGGCAAGCCCCCCAGCTGGCTGGCTGAAGTGACCTGGTGATCGTGGGCGTGTGGGGAGGTTGTGTGCGATACACCGACACACGCCGCTTGGAGAGAAGAGATTTTCTCTACTTACCAACCTACATCTTTAGATGGAGGGGGAGAAAATAAAATAAATACGCATTAATGTCCATCCTATATTTTGTCATGGAGCATTTTCTTTATTTAGATCTGGACTTATATAGCTATGTATTTAGAGATCTATTTGGAAAGACAAAACTAATCAATGGTTATGCAAACTCCAAAGAAACTAACATTACATCTCTGGAACATACAATTCTTAGCACATAAAAGCAATCACCTTTGTAAATACAAAAGCAGTTCTGTATCAGTAACAAATTGCCCCAAAATACTATGAGTTGATGAGCATTTTGAACAAATTTTACCAACTACTCTGCCAGCATGCAGAAAGAGGAATAACGCAAGTACTACACCATTTTGACCAAAATGAAATTATCATTACTAAATGATTTTCCTACCCTAAACCCACTGAAACAGGATAATTACAATTTTTTTTACCCTAAAACCACAACTTCAGCTATATATATGTCAACACTTTGACAATTATATAATATATTCCTTTTTCACACATGATAAAACTGGCTAGTAAATATACAGACTAATGTTTAACTTCCAAGCAATTTGCATGACCATAAATGAGCATAGCAGTCAGAAATTTAGTAGTTAAATGAAGTGTAAGAACAGGAAAGATACTATTTTCATAGACATACACGCATAAGTGATGTGATGTGATCAGAAGTGAAGCAAACCTGCTACAGTCAACCCTAAAGACCCTTGTTGAATAAGCACAAATGAGCATATAGGGTCATTTCATGTCAAATCACCCAAATTCGTTTAAAATTTAAATCCTACCCCCTTTAAACTGGCCCAAATTTGGTATATGGGGTACAGGTTAGTTGACTCTTCCCAAGCTGAAATTTTTAGTTTAAGCCCCATCAGCCAAACAGTTTTCACACTATGGCATGCATTCCACACTCCACAGGCATGTCGGCCGAACATGGACACTTTTTTTCAATTTTGAAATGACCATATCTCTGTAACTACTGGGTCAATTCTGTTCACATTGAGATATTTAGAAAGGTAAATATATGAGCTTTCCAAATATGCCATCTTTTTTTATGTCCGAACAACATAAAGTTCAATGACCTCTTGATCTTTACTTTAACCGTGAATTTTACCTAGAAGGTCACATAATAAGGAGATGAAATTTGGTTATTTTATACATTAACAATTTTTCTACATCATAAAAAAATTGGAGGATATTTTTAGTTTTCTTTCCAGCTTCTTTTAAAATTGGCAAAAAGCTGATTTTCACTGTTTGAATTAGTATCAGTAATTTATTCAGAACAGTATAATACCCATTGTGAATGACATCTGCATTTCACAACATCTTTGTCAGGCAATATCACCATGAATAATTAATGACACTGGCAGCAAAAGCAATTTTAGAATGACAGGTGTGACAAACAATGAGTGTTCCTATGTTCTGAATAAAATACTGATTTAACTGATACTGTGTCAAACAGTGAAAAATCAGCTTTTTGCCAACTTTAAGAAAAGCTGGAAAAAAAATATTACTCCTCCAATTTTTTTATTTGATGTAGAAAAAATTTTGACATACAAATTCACCAAATTTCATCTCCAGATTACGTGACCTTCAAGGTAAAATGCAAGGTTAAAGCAAAAGATCAAGAGGTCATTGAACTTTGTTGTTGGACATGGAAAATGATGGCATATTTCAATAAGCTGTGTAATTACCTTTCTAAATACGTCAATATCAACAAAAGTGAACCAGTAGTTACACAGATTTGGTCACTTCAAAATTTTTAAAAAGTGTCCATTTTTAGCCGAAATGTGGAATGGGTGGCACCCATTCCATAGCAGGAAAACTGTTTGGCTGCTGGGTTAAAACTTAAAAATTCAGCTTGGGAAGAGACCATTACCCCATATACCAAATTTGGGCTAATTTGAAGGGGGTAGGTTTTAACCCATTGGGTGATATGACAGGGAATGATCCTTCACTGAAAAAATGTGGAAATCTGAGTCTTACAACAGCGACCTGACATTCAACAATTAGAGGCCATAAATCAGTGGTGTACCCAGGATTTTTTACAGGGGGAGCAAATTTTGTCAACTGTCAAATTCTGCTTGGAGGGAGACCCGTATTTTTTTCTTCCCCCTGCCCCCCCCCCCCCCCACTTGGGTACGCCATAAATAATCAAAATTTCTACTTAATTGCAATTTTATCAGTGAGCTTCGAAATAAAAAGAGCTCTCTTAAACATAAATAATAAAAAAGAGATCAGTCATAAAAAAAAAAAAATTGATCGTACGAAAAAAGAACTCCCACAATATTAACAGGGCTCATATTTCAGGGATAAATGACAGTTTTCATGGAGAAATTCTTTGAAGGTTTTTTATCAACATCAAGATTTCTTGCTACACTACTTGCTCACTGACAGAAATGAAACTGATCTGGACTTGGTAGGCTTCTAAAGATTTTCATATTTGTTCAATAAACATTTAAATATAGATACATCATTACGAACACCCTACATCACCAAAGATCATATGTGATCGTTCAATCCCTTTCTCAATACCCACTATAAAGGTAAGCTCTCTTATTCATCAATATTTCCATGCCATTTGGCTAGCTACATGTATATACTTTTAGCTTTAACCAATGCTCCCACCTAAATCTGTACATCTCCCATCAACTAAATTTGCTTAAAGAGCAAAAAGACTTAAGAAACACATCCCCTTAAAAAAAAAAGCTTCATTTTTAATTGCCGACCATTCACTTCTGATCACACCACCATATGCCAGACAAAGAAACAAAGATAGTTGGTACTCACCATGCTGTACGGACGAGCTGAGTGTTGGACTCACACTCCAGGGCCTGTAAGTACGTCACTATCATCTTCAGTGACGAAAGGGATAGGGAGGAGAGAAAAGGCACACAAATCAAGTTAGAATGTGATCTTCACTAAAGATTGATACAGAAGCCTTCGACTATCAACACATTGGCACGGATCATTTTACTTTGTACAAATACCTGCTAGTGGGGGAGAAAGCATGTTATTTATTGTTATGCAATACAATGTACATGAGAAATGTTGCCATTTTGAAAAAACAAGAATGAGAAAAATGTAAATAGTTATGAAAAACTGTGACGGATTGATGGAAGAGAAAAACATCATATTGGTTACTTTAGGGAAATAATCAGAAAAAACACACAAAATGAGGGCTGTTTGCACAGATGGTTGACTCACACTGGGAAATATTCTTTCAATCAAACTTCTAGAATACACCCATGATACGGGCTGCCAGGTTTTCGATTTTTTTCCAAGTGTGCCAATCACTTAAACTCAAAAATTAATTTGGTATCAAAATAAGTATGCAAGTAGCAAAGTAGCTTTTTATGCAAGAGGGCCCAGATCAGAATATAGTCTAAATCTTAACCACCAGAATTCTTGTGCTCATAATTCAAAAAAAAAAAAAACAGTTCATAGGCACGAAATCCAAGTAATCAAATAAGGAAGAATTTCTGTCCTCTGTCCAATAACACTTGGCTAATAAAGACTGATCACTTGTGAGTTTGTCAAACCACTTTACAAGCAACCCTCTAGTACTGATATTTACCTTGTGCGGATGCTTGACATGGACGCAGAAACCAAGTTCCTTGAGTAATCTTCGTTCAGCCTTGATCACCTGATTTTTCAGGTTGATATATTTTTGGTCGGATATGATAGGTTCAGCGGCTCTGTGTGGGATAGACGGGAAGGAAATCAAATAAACATTAAACAGGTCAACATCAACATTAATGTGATTAACATTTAGCTCCTACTTTAAATTTGGTTTACAAAGAAATATTAGATACAATTTAAAACAAGAAACCCAAATTAACATGCGAAAATTAATCAACTTATTTACTCTCCAATTTGCTAATGACATGTGAGAAATTTTAGCAAAATTGTTTTCATGTGTTTGTATTTTGTTGGAAAAAAATGAGAAACAAATCTCACAATGCATGAAATATAATTGGACACATAAATGTAGCTTACTTTACTTGTTAATCAACATCCCATGATCTACAATGGATTTTCATCAACAAATTCATACTTACTTGTTGTTCCTTTTCTGTCGTATATGATGGAACACATTGATTACATCTCTCAACCTCCTAGGTGCCTCTTCTATCTTTGACGCTAGGTTAATGCAAGCCATGGCAACCGTCTGCAGATGGTAAAAGAACAGAAGAGAATGAAATTTTTTTCAATACAAAAGTGTACAGATTCTGAAGACACTATAAAGTTATATATTACCAAGGAGTGAACTTTAATTTTGGCTTTTGTATTCATTCACAAACAGATTATTGTCTTCAATACCATGCTTTATGGATAAAGAGTGCGGTACCTTGCACCTTTGCAATATCAAGTATAATCCAGTTTGATATAAAAAAATTAAAAACTGAACGATAACTAGACCAAGCAGCAAACTGGATAATTTCTTAATGAAACCTGTCTTCAACATTGGTGACTATTTCTCTTTGCTATAAAATGCCTGGGGCTTCACGAATTCACATGTACTACACTGAGTTCTTCAATGTAAATTTACTATAAGGTAATGTAAGCATTTTTATACTACAAACATTCTTATCCGTATTTGATACAGTACATAAATTTAAGTAGTGGGTCTCAAAGAGGCACTTGACTAATGCAAATAGATGTAGGTCTATGTATACTTTCTATGGTTTTAAAAGCAAAAACTTGATTTAAGCAGCTTAAGCATGACCTTTGCAGGAATTCTCAGGGCAGTAGGACACAGTTCATGTACCATTTTAGCTACTTTGCAGACATACCTCCATGTTATGCTTAACCAAAGACTTTGAGTAGTAGAACCTCTGAAACAGTACTTGTCCTGTAGCCATAGCAACCTGTAGAAATACACAACATGAACAAAACAAATAATTAATTTGAACATCAATTTCTTTGCGTTTAATCATTCCTCTCCCCACTGATCATCAGAATACTGACACCAAACATCACATCCTTGAAAGGGCCATCCACAAGAAAGCGTTCCATCACTATTTCCCCAAATCACTTAGGATGTTGGGAAGTGCATCTGACGGCAGACACTCAGCAACAACATTCACATTCTATATTAACCATTCATGTGATTCCTAACATAACCTTTGAAAGATATGAAAATCTGCATGTCCTTTGATGTCTTGGCAATTCAATTCTGAAGTTTGAACATCTTAAATTTCATACAGTGGATTGGGCATTGTTTTTTTTTTCAAGACTCTAAACCTACATCTACATGTACTTCTTCCTTTTTCGTTCTAAATCTACAAAATCGTTCTAACTACAAAATCTGTACATTTTTCTGTTTTTTATACAAAGTCTTGATTGTTTACATATTCCTTCTTTTCCCTTATACTTCCTCCAATTTCTGAGAGAATGTGTCTTCTACTTCTTTGAGATTTCCCCCTTTCCCCTTCCTTTTCTCACATTCAAAACTTTTATCTTCTTCCCTCTTTGTGTGTTAAATTGTTTCAAAATTCTTAGACCACCAAAGAAATTTCCTTGCTCTTGGTATTCATGGTCTGGCATTCAAGAAAACAAAAAAAAAAAGACATTGTCCATATTTCATGGATGACCAAATTTTGTGCAGTCAATATCTCAAATTGGTACCATCAATGGAAAGAGGAACCTGAACTTTCCATGTTACCATTCTTTTTTCAAAATGGGTAAGAAAAATATTGACTCGGTTTGAGGGTTGTCGCAAAGTGCCAATATGCACAAAGCATGCACCAGGGGAAGATATGAGAAAGTAGAAATAAAACCATAACCATGGACCAAATATCATGAATATCACATTCCTAAAACCTTCAAAATGTGTGCAAAGTTTGGACAACCCCATCATCAATCATGTCAATCAGAATTTTCTAAAATCTTTTCCATGCCAACTGAGCTGATTTCACTTTCACTTGGTGGAACTTTCAGTTCAACTCTTGCTACACCCTACTTGCTAGACAAAAAAAGGGGTCTACATAAAGTCAAAGAAATATTGTTTTAATTTAAGTTTACATAAATAAATGATAAAGCACTGATGTTTATGTGCAATCTTTCTACGTTATCTAAGTCTAAGATTAAGAATCTTTTCATGAGACCATAAAATTTCTGAAAATGAAGAAAAAAATGATGGAAATGAAAAGCTGAAACAGGGCAACAAAATAAATGTCACACTCACAATTCCTCAAACAATTGAATCATTACAAACTCATCATCTTTGACTTTGAGAAATTACTCACTCCACACATCACATTAATGAACACACATAATTAAATTCTAACTTCTAACACCGCTCATAACCATGATGACTCATTCAATGTAAACTGAATAATTGACGTAACAAATAAAAGCTTTTGAATTCGTAATGCATGTAATGATGACCATAGTCTATAGAGTCTATGCATGCATGTAAAGTGAATGGCTTTTTACCTGAGGAAGTTTGAGAAGAATCCCTGCCGTCTGGATGAATTCGCAACCAAGAATTCTTAGATCCATTTCCGTCTCCATATCCAACCCATCAATCGAAGATGGGGTTTGGGAAAGTTTTGCGTCTGGTATAAGAACATTATCAAGCGTAATTATGACGTTTCCATAAGATGTTTCTGATGATTTCGATGTAGGCTTCTCGTCCTCCGCCATACTTACAATCGCTGACAAAACGTTGTAAAAGCGCATGCGCAACACAAAAAAGCTCCGGTCTTCGCGGATTAATATCAAAAGTATGTGATTCTCCGGTCCAGTCAATAGTTTCGATCTCGCAGTTTTATTTCCCCTTTATTTTTAAATCAAAGAAAATATTGATCAGCTATATGTTTATTATAGAATTTTAAGCGTATTTCTGATTAATTAGTTATTTTAGAAAGCAAAGAACGATCTATTAGGCGATAGTGATAGAACTAATTTAAGTGCTAACGAATACACAAAGTGGAAAACTATTATGACGTCACATGTTCCCGGTAACAGATCACGTGGACAGACATTTCTGGTGAAGAACAAAAAGATAACAGCTGATATAAGCTTAGCCTCATCTTATTTTTGTATGATTCATGAACTGTGAAACGACCTACTTTAAATTAGCAGATAGATTATTATGTAAGAAAAGTTTTGGTTATTAGCCGAGCATACAAAAATTGACTTTCTTGACCGGGTGTCGAGTATTTGGGGCCCGGGGGGGGGGGGGGGGCACTCGACTCCAAAAGTGGTATGTGCCACTGACAAGACAAAAGAGGGGGCTTCGGAACTAGTGTATCATGAAAAGGATGGTCTTCGGAACCCTTCGGAACGACTAACATTTTGGAAAAAGGGGGTCTTTGGAACTGGATTACAATACAAATATGATGCTACGGAACTAGTTGTTACTGAAATTATAAGGATCATCGGAACTATGTTTTTGTTTGTTTTGTTTTGTTTTTATTTTAATTTTTTTTTGTGGGGGGGGGGGGGTGAAAACTGCATGCCTTGGAACTAGTTTAATTTTCAAGGGGGAAATAGAATGGCCAGAACGACGGAATTAAAAAAAAAGTGGTGTTTGGAACAGTTTTCTCTATTCTTTTTCTCAACAAGAAAAAAATGGTACTGTGCTTTGGAACAGAAATTTGAGTGTGAAAATGGAGTCTTCTCCGCGGCACATACCCACCGCACACTGTATACTGAGTGCCCCCCCCCCCAATTTCGGGGCGGGGGACGGGCGGCAAAAAAGTTCTGATAAATATCATTGAAAGCGACACCCCCCCCTCCGGTTTCCATCGTTGCCCTTCCTCAATCTGCATGGATCATAACCCATTACCTCGATCAAAATTTCATATCAATTGTACTTTAAAAAAAAAACACTTTATAAAGCTTCATTTTTAAGAAGCAACCATCAAGATGAAAATCAACTATTAATCCGAAGAGATACTCATGGGCTGCGGAACTGGGGCAGGGGGCTGCAGCCTGGCTGCCCCCCCCCCCACTTTTTTTGAGTAGACACGTTTCATAAAATCTCGGAAAAAAGGTTCAAAAAGTGTCATTAATGAGTGAAATTAGATCAGCCCCCCCCCCGCCCCCACTTTTAAAAACGCTCCCTTACATTGGTAATACCATAGGTGAGAAGTGCTCCCGTATTTGTACAAAATGATGAGCATCTGAGCTGGCATTACAATACAAGGCATCATAATTATTGTTAAAATCTTTACAACATACTAATGATAGTGCATAATTATAGTGGTGGACTCCAAGTAAGAGCACATGAAAACGGGAAGATATAATAGAACAGAAAAAACGCCCCCCCCCCCCCACCTACGATTATGTGACTTGCAATATGAACTTTGTAGGAGATGAAGTCCATGTAGTGATGAAATGTGATAACTGTCAGAGTGTGTTTCCTTCCTTTGAGGTTCGGTATATGTTTCTTATGTTTGTTCATAATTTCCCCATAGTTCATTATTTCTTTTGATGTCTGTGTATATAGTCCCTTATAAATTCATTCTTATTGTATTATGTTAATATATGTATTTATTATCAGTTACCTATATAGCATTTTTAAGTACCCAATTTTGAATACGTGTTATTTTGTTTTAGTTCTATTATATGGATTTATATGCATAATGTATTGTTGTTAATTATGTATCCTGTTATTGCAATTTATTTTAGCCTTCGGGCTACAACTTTGCAAAGTTTTAATAAACCATTATAAATTAAAAAAAAAATATATATATATAAATAAATAAAAAGTTTTGCGATTAGATTTTCTTGAAAAAATAAACAGTGTGGAAGAAAGCTTTAGTGGCTTGCAATGCCAGGGAAAATTCATAAATACACTGCAAAATGATATTAAACAATCAGAAGATAAATTAGAAACCTCTTCTTCGTTTATTAAAAACCTAACTGCATTGAGAGGTCAATTTTAAATGAAATTTAACAAATAAAATACTATACAATACAATTTGCTAAAGTATACATGTGTAACCCTATTATCCCCTTTACATTACCATTTTTATGTATTTGACCTATGGTACTCACCCTACTACAATGATCCCATCCAGATAGACAAAGGAAAGGTATTAAATCAATGTCTTTGTATTTACACTACTAAGTTATTATGATTTCACTGTTCATATTTTCCTTTGTATTATTTTTGTACTTATATACTTACCTTCCATTTGACATATCTCATACTTAGCTGTTATACACTCTAAATATTTGTATCATTATACATGTATGATAATACTTTGTTCTATTTTTATGCATATGTAAATCAATGATTTTTAATGAAATTCAATTCAATTCAATCCATGAAAGGCAGAAACGGATTTGTTTAATAATTTACAAAAATACATGTACATGGATAGGGAAAAACCATGAAGTCAAATATTAGTTTGCCATATTCACCATTTGGATTGAGCGATTTAGAGAAGGCAAAAAAAAAAAAAAAAAGAAGAAGAAGAAAAAAAAAAAGAATGCCTCAAAGGAACTGCATCCATGTTTTGTGTTGTATTCATCGATGGTTGTACACATACCATATATGGAAAACATAGAGTTCTTATAGGATCTATAGGATGGAAAACATAGAAATCCTAGTATCTATTACAGGCCATTATAGGATCTCTATGCTGGACAAACATACTGCCCTCTTTCGTTGCATCCTCCACAACCATCCAAAATCTCCCACTCAACATGAGCGAACATGAAAATTAATGTCAGTGATTGGCTGATCGGGACACGCGACAGTTGGCAGAGCCTCCTCTTGATTGGCTGAAATATGGACTACAACTGTAAAGACGTGATAGTTAAAACAAACCATTGAGCTATTATTTTCTATACAGGGTGATATATATTTCCTTTTGAAAATAGGAGTTTAATTTTGTTTTGCCTCATAGTAACTCGAGTACTCGACAGATTCGTTATCAGAGAACTGTTCTAAAGTCAGATTACTTGCTTGAAGGTATTGAGGGACAGTTGTTTGCAATAACGAAACCAAATCATAGTGAATTATAGTGAATTACTAAATCTTGAAAATTACAGAGAAAATGAGGGATAGGGAGAGACAAGCAGAGAGAGAGAGAGAGAGAGAGAGAGGGGGGGGGGCGGAAGATAGTTAAGATAAATGGATGGGTTCTTTAGCCACAATATTTTTGAAATTATTTATTTATATGTTTTATTATAAGTTTCAAGAATTACAAAGAGCAATCATACATAAATCAAAGAATAACAAAAGGAAAAAACAGACTGTTCTGTAAAACATTACATGTCAAATTATCTTATACAATGCTAATACATGTAGTTGTTTTGATCTATCAGAGCTGTGATAGCTCTGACACCTCGAAACAACTATTAACCTAGTACAATATCTTTTTTTTTTGGGGGGGGGTGAAAAAAAATAAATAGTGCATAAAATTTTGAAATTTGTTTATGACAGCACACGACTAACTATTTTTTTAATGTCAGGTACTTAATGACCTCCCCAGCATGGGCGGCGATCCCCGGTGGGGGGGGGGGGGGGGGGGGGGGGGGGGGCGGGAGACGCGTCCCCCGGAAATTTTGAATTGTGTACACCAACAATGGCAAAGGCTAGTCTACCCCCCCTCGCCGTGACAAGAAATCTCCGCACATGACCCCCCCCCCCAGATATTCTTACCCTCTTCCCCTCCCGCCCCCCCCCTCCCCGCTCCCTCTCCAAACAATGGGCACGATGGGATGGTATCCTTATATTCGAGTCCATGCTCATTCATTGCCCCACCACGCAAGCAGTACGTCAGTGCGTAACATACTCCCCCGCAGTTTTCTCCAAAAACTCTCACAAAATCGTTTTATTTGGGGATTCATGTATGCGATTATCATTCTTACACATTGCTTCGGATAAGACCACATCTTACTTCTGACAGCAACGTTGTGAGCTCAATTCATCTTCCATACATCTCAGGTAGAAGAGAACATTTTGGAGTCACTCTGGGCACCGTGTGTTTGCTTTTTTATACATCGCGGGTATTTGGATAACGTCGTCTGCTAGACGGGAACTCTCCAGCTGTTCTGTTTCATATCGGACCCTCGCTGTCTTGCTAACCCCGAAGTTAAGGCTACCTCTTTGCTTGACACACCGTTCAGAGCACGTCCGACTATTTTGTGTGGCTTGGCTAAAATAGACTTTTCCAAACATAATGGATTTTGTGATCGCGGAAAAGGCGATGGCCTTTATATTTATTCTTCTTTCTCTCTTCCAAGTATTTATATCAGCGCAAGGTAAGTGCCAAGATTGCATTTCTATTTCCGGAATCACATAATAATAATGACTGCATGCGCACGCCAAAACATAACCACATTATTGACTTTTAATAAAAGCTAAAAATAATCGCAATGTAATTTTAAAAGTCGTTGTTTTCTTGGTGTTGCTATTGTTTTGTTGGTGTGAGTTAAGTTTGTTTTCGTGGTGTTCGTTCCATTTCGTTGGATTATTGCCACGTATATAACTTTTTTTTTCTTGGAATGGAAGGACATGCCATTTTGAGAACTTAATCATGTCAATGACAAAATGTATTTTAAATTGAATTTGTGACGTTACAGACTAAAG
Organism: Heliocidaris tuberculata; assembly: GCA_025618425.1. Lineage (NCBI taxonomy): Eukaryota > Metazoa > Echinodermata > Echinoidea > Camarodonta > Echinometridae > Heliocidaris > Heliocidaris tuberculata. Next base: position 17,102,426 of record CM046844.1, on the reverse strand, counting down.
AGAATGTTGAGTTCTGGGAAAAGTGACACATAATTTTTGAACTTTCTCATTCATATTATGTCAGTTTGGAAGAACATCGCCACTGAAAAGGATTGCACTTCAAATGCCCTCATAATCATATTCGAAATTTGACAAGTTGAATAGCTGAAGCATGTGAAGTGTTCAGGCCGAACATTCATGCCACATATTGTGTACAGTGCATGTGCTTTTCAGCAAGATTAGGTCCATTTCTTATCATTTTAATGATTCCAAAACCTCACAGTCATTTACAGTATACACCAATTCTTATGGAGACATGATCAACCTCTCCCAGTTGTTTCCAGACAGTTTCTTTCACAATATAATCGCATGACCAGAACTAAACTTTATCTTCGTTTAACCATTACTGTCCGAATAACAAACATGGTTAATGTGTATTGTGAATCGTATGAGGACTAGTATGTGTAGTTCGAAAGATGCAAATCTTTTAAAAGTAGTCAGCTATTTGTCTTTACTTGCAGCTTGTGATTTCATCCATGCGTTCTCTATCTATACAAAGAATGCGTTTGAATTTTAGTCGGCTCCATTCTGCAGATATTAATTGAAAAATAAGGAAATAAAATTCGTAAGGCTGTTAAAATGTCTCTGAGGCACTTGTTTCCAAATCACTGTAATCATGATAGCTTCGGTGTGGGATATTCTAAATACCAACCATGAATGTGAACTTGAAAAATGTAAAAATTCTCTAACTAAGTGTTGTAGTCGTGAATATCAGGAAAATATTATTCCATAAAAAATTCACATATGATTATGAGCCATCATTTTTATAATATTGTTGCAGGCCTGCATATACCAACCTAATTCTGACGGTTGTGGGCATTCAGGCTCCATATCGGCATTGGCTGCATGTAGTCTCTTGCCTGACTGTCAACTTTACTGAGTACAGTTCCTCTAATAGTGCGAGCGAACAAAGCGAGGAAGCAAAAAGTTTGATATAATGGTGACAACTGGCCATGTTGTATCCATCTATGTCGCCATTGAAGAGAATATAATATATGCTTCCCGGGATGAAAAGCGCCCGAACGTTGATAGTTACAAAGTCCTATAGCCCCCCCCCCCCCTCCCCATCCCACCTTTCATTACAATAATGAAGAAAGTATTTTGAAACGAATATCTACATACTGAATTATTAATTATACAGACAAAATAACATGATGATCGTGTTTCAGTCATCACAGTGTAAGGCGTTTATTCAACATTATTTTTGCTCATTTATTACTTTGTATATTGAGAAGTTGGAAATAAATGTCTTTAAATTGAATTGAAATTGAAAAAAATGTGTTTTATTTTAGGTACATATCACATGTCATATAACAATACCACGTAATTATGACAAAGGCTAGTCGGAATGCCTTGCATATTTACAAGCGAGAATAGAAATTTCATTCCATGTGACAAAAAGTCCTGTGATGATACATGTGCAAAACATTTTGAATGAAAATCCTTCAAAGTTAAAATGTAAATAAAACAGGGCCTCCATCATAATGAACTCAGAGGAAATTGTAAAAACATGTACAAAGTACCCAAAATTTAAACAAAGTGAGGGGAAAAAAAGAAATACTAAATAAAGTTCAAATCAAAGGAAATAGCAAAAACATGTATAAAGTACTTAAAGTTTGTAGTGTACAGTCATACTATCTCAGACACAAAGCGATGACACAAAACAGTTTTCCGATTTAAACGAGCCACGTTTCCTCATGAACGTGATAAAGAAAGTGTAGGCCTGTATTGATTCGAGCCCAAACCTGATGATAAACAATGAAATACTCTACTATTCTACTATTGTGGTTTTCATAACAGTGGGTCACGTGGGAGTGTGTTCTTTCTTTCTTTCTTTCTTTTTAATCAAGTTTTTCATTATCCTCTTCATCTGCTCATATACTCTACTATTGCTAAATTACAATAGCAAACGAACATTTTAGAAACTTGGGAAAATAATTCATGGAGAGGTATATTTATGAAAAATGTACTTTCTGCCAAACTGAATTAGACTTCAAATGGCTGTGTGCAATATTGCAAATAGGTGACAAACAGAAGGCGATCAGCCTGAGCCTATGTGTTTACAAGCACATTTCGTGCATGTTGGAGGCGGGCATAACAATAATAAAAGAGGAATCCAGTCAAAGTGTGTAATCTAAAAATTTGAATTGTTAATGAAACAATCAGTGAAACAACCAGTATCATCATCAGAGACATATGACAAATATAGTCAAGGATTGTAATTCCGAACAGAATGTATTACCGAACGTGTACAGTTAAGCGCCTAAAATGGGTTTTCATATACGCGTGGGATTACGCGTATGAAAACCACACTGGTTGTGTCTTTTTCCCATAGGTTTCACACGTTCGGAAATACAGTACCTTTTTCAAGGGACCAAAACGCCGCGTCGTTGGGAAGGGGTTCACTCGGAAGGGAATATCGTATTAAATCTACGTTGTCTTTTTAAAATTCCATCAACTTCTTTTTCTGTAGGACTTTGAGCATTCATTATGTAAGTTTGACAGATATTCGTTTGATATTTTATTCGCTATCGTTGATTTTCTGAAAAGTGTTCGGACACTGGATCGACCACCATACCACATGATAAACCGCCTCTACCCTGTCCCTCGTATAGGTCCATGGTTTAATACGCAGTCTACATGGTCATCTTTCACGATTTATCACCCACCGAATTGCTATAAGAACAAGCTAGCCATTGCACATAAAGAAAACACATTTCATTATAACTTTGGCGTCGCTCATGGTCATTTCTTATATAAGAATGTCATACGTTTGTAGAATTTGATGTGGTCTCACATTGTACTGTTTTCATGGCTCGTTAAAGCAGGAAAACAGACGTTTTTTAACGATTTATTGTGTCTCCAAATAAATCCAGAACGGAAGATAAAGGACACTTTATTACTTTGAAAATAAGTATTGCCCTTCCTTTCTTTTGTGACGATGGTGCAGTTACAGCGAGGAGAAAGAGAAAAGGAAAGAATAAACTTAAACAGAATGAAAATTAATAGAGAATTATAGAGAGAAAAAAGCTGGAGATTGGAATGGAGGTAGAGAGAGAAAAAGAGAGAAAGAGAGAGAGAGAGAGAGAGGGGGGGTATGAAACGGAACAACTAAGAAAAGAAATGAGAAGAGGTTGAGTTTGTTAGGGATGCTTAATTATATGCATTGATAGAAAGGGAGAGAGAGAAGGGTAGACAGCATAGACAGACTGATAGGCAGATAGACAGATAGAGAGAGAGAGAGAGAGAGAGAGAGAGAGAGATGAACTTGCAGAATTACAAAATGCACTTTGAAAATTTGTTGAACTTTCAACTTTCACCTGTTCCCCGTGATTTCATTCGAAACTACAATGCATTCGTCATCGGATGTATGGGCCTAATTATTTTGACACAAAACGATTAAGAATCGTCATTTCAGAATTAGTACATTATAATTATGACACATAACTGACCATTTTCAGCTGTATGAACAATAACTTCTAAATCAAAAATGCGCATGATATTGAGTAAAGTTAACTTTAACTTTCAGTGAACTTTTCAATAATTATTTATGCGACATATAAACAGACGGAATAGATTATCTTGTTCTATCATATATATAGGTGGCGCCACTTTTTAGTATTGTGTACTTTTTTGTCGTCATCTCATTCCAAAACTAACAAACGATGTTGAAATTTGATCTATCCCCCATCTTCCGGGAAATTTACTTCCCACACGACACCAGAATATGACAAAACATACATGGAATCTAATGACAGACATCATGATTATTTTCCCCATGCCTGCAATGGCTGCATCACGATTTGCTATCAAGTAGATGATCTTTTCCCAACACCCTTTCCAACCCAATGGAAGAAGAAGAAGAAGAAGAAGAAGAAGAAGAAGAAGAAGAAGAAGAAGAAGAAGAAGAAGAAGAAGAAGAAGAAGAAGAAGAAGAAGAAGAAGAAGAAGAAGAAGAAGAAGAAGAAGAAGAAGAAGAAGAAGAAGAAGAAGAAGAAGAAGAAGAAGAAGAAGAAGAAGAAGAAGAAGAAGAAGAAGAAGAAGAAGAAGAAGAAGAAAAAAGAAAGAAAAAAAGAACGGATGAATTTTTAAAGAGCTCTGTAATTGAAAAAAAAATACAATAAACACCACTGCGATTAAATCTTACAGTAACTGTAGCAAATCCAATTAAAGCTTCATTAAAGTAAAAAAAAAAAGTAGCTTATGTTTTACACTGTTTCGATCTCAATGTAGAAGAAACATGTTATCCAACATTTAAATGCTACATAATTATTTCCACACATCAGACTCGAAGTGTATTGTATTATAATACAGTTGTAGCAGGAAAATGTAACTACATTTCCCTGGTTGTAGTATCAAAAGTTTAACTTATCAGCACAAAAAAAATCAAATTTTCAACTTGTCATCGGTGAGTAATAATTCAGGTCGCTCTCTTTTGTCATGGCGTGAAATCCCCTTCCTAAGTCATCAACCCCAGTGCTATTATTAGAGTGAGATGTCTTTCATCCACCAATTTTACCCCTTTATTTCTTGTTCTCTCTTTATTTCTCTATCTTCTCCTCTATTTCTATCTTTGCTCTCCCTTCTCTCTGTGTTCCCATGCGCGCTCTTATTATCTCTCTCTCTCACACACACACACACACACACACACTCTCTCTCCCCCTCCCCCCTCTCTCTCTCACTCTCTCTCTCTCTCTCTCTCTCTCATGTAATAGTGCTGCAGATTAAAAAGCTCGAAAATTGTTTGGGAAAATTATTTAATACAATTATTACATTATTTTATCAAAAGAAAATAGAAGGTTTGTAGACGCACCGGTTCACTTTTTCTTATTGAAAATATCAATCCCGGTGGTTTGATATATGCTTTGCCTTGAACTTTCAGTTGTGACGGATGAAAAGGGTCGTCGAGCTCGTCAACGAGCACTTCACAAAGTCATCCGCGGTCCGCGGTAAACCTTGTACATTGCGAGTGTATTCGAACAGTGAAAGTTCGAGAAGAATATCTTCGTCTGTTAATGACGCAATATCAATCATAAAATAAATTATGACTTCTCATACCGAAACTTGACTTGACTTAATCATTAATACTTGCAGTTCTGATGAATACTGGTTTAACGCGTGAAATAATGTCAAGGCTGGGGTGCTGACTCAATTCGAGAACATCATGACTTGTGATTTCCTCTTTGCGGCTAACTGATCCATACGACATTGTCATTACATAATCACTTCAAACATGTTCCAGCCAGCTTTTTATCACATTATCCTTATTTTAGATAGAGTATTTTTTTCCCAGGGAACTATGGATCAAAATCTAGATTGTGGTCAGCTGGAATAATAACATCTTTTTCAAGTAATGATGAGTCATATCATATATATGATATCCAATCTAATGCCCGCTTGTGCCAGTACGTGTTTTGGGGTTATATAATTAGTTCTAAATAATCATGTCTGCATTCTGCAAAAGCAGTAAGACAAAGTTCAAAATCATGGTTAGAGTTGTGTCATGTCATACATATTAATTGTAATCCTTGGTGATGACATGTGAATGACACCCCCCCCCCCCCCTGACGTGGGTTGATAGATAATCGTCTACCGATAGCTAGAAAGTATTTTGTTCCTTTGATCTTTTTGCTCTTATGTTTTTTTTTGTGTGTGTCATTTGCCTTTTGCCTTTTGCCTTCTGTAATATTACTATCATTAGCTGCAAATGTGTTTGCGTATGCCTATTTGAGATGTTTCTGTTATATGGTAAGCGCTTTGTAGCTGTATTAACCCTTTCAGGACAGGAATTATTTAAGAGCTCAATTGATCACATTTTGTTCTTCAAATTGGCAACAATAATATTTTTCTTTTACTGCTACATGTTTCTATAAGGTGTAATATCTTTGAAAACACTATACACGGTTAGGAATTTTGTCGAAAATTTGAAAAAATTGCCAATTTTGATAACAAAACAATGATTTTGAACCTTTCAATGTGTTGCCAATTTAAGGATTTGAAAGCTTATTCTCGTTTTTAAAATTCCTGGCATCAAACGCAATATGGTCATGCAACAAAAATGGACATAGTGTGTGCATAAAATTTTACTCTTTCTACTCATGCATCAGATATATTTTTTAGCGCTCCGAATCAAAAGATATTGAGCCAAACCACAAAATGTGGTCAATTGTCTTGAAAGGGTTAAGAAAAGGCGCTGTAGAAATGGTCCATGTTATCAGGTTATTATTAATTGTTATCAACCCTATAGCTCCTTGGTTGAAGTGCATGCTATATGAGTTAACGACCTTCCGGCTTTCAGCAGACGATATTCCACCAATGCAGCATCCTCAGCATCCTCATACCCCCCCCCCCCCCCCGCTTCTCTCTTTCTCTCTTTCTCTCTCTATCTCTCTCTCCGTCATATCGCTGTCTTCTTTTCTTTTTTACTTCGCCCACGTTTTCACTCGCTCTATACAATCAAGATAATATATCAATATTCTAATTGGTTATCAGAGAAACAGCAAACAATTATCACAACCTAATCGGCAATCATGCTCTCGATTAGATGGAAACCTATCTTTGTTTGGACCTGGCCAAGCAAAATATTATTGCGTAATAACCTCACCCAGCTAGTAGCACAACATCACGTCTAATTATAAAAGTGAATTATACATAATAACATACGAGTAGATTTTCCTTGTTTTTACCTTCATAGTGGCCACACAATATGTTTAAGTGTTTGCTGAATAAACGAAAATGTTGACGTATCAGAGCTAATCGTTATAACACACGTTTTCTTACTTGGAATAGCAAACACCAAATGACTTTTCGATGCACTGTCCGAAAGAACTTCCTTTTTATCGAATGAGATAATAAACAATATAGATTTTCTGAAATGCCCGAACATTTTGACTTATCATGTTTTCTATTGGTGGATGGATGTTGACATGAAAGATAAGAATGTTCATCGTTTAAACATAAGAATGTCATGTCTGTGTACCATATAATTGGGTCAGTTCCCGGGGCGGATCTAAGATTCAGTACCGAAAGAGGGGGTGGGGGTCACAGTTCCGAAAAAAAGAAAAGAAAAAGAAAAAGAAGACAAAAAAAAAGGGGTTTATCAGATTTTCAAGTGGATGGCGTGAGGATCGAAAATGTGAAAGGGGCAAAATAACACAAATAGGGGCACAATAGGGGCACATATTTATTTTATGTACTTGATGTACGCCACATTGGGTGTTCAAAGAGGACACGGACTGGCGGTGTCCATTCTGTGCTAATAGTAATAGCAACTAACAGTAGCTTTGTCACTGCCATGATTTGATGTATAAATTGGTGCTAGGACGACAACCCCACAGACAACTACCCCACGGACAACTACCTCTAGGACAATTAACCCTCAGATATGTACCCATTTGAACAGTTGAAAATGTAGTTTTCTAAGGGAAATCGGTACTGGTAGCAGGGTAATCGTCCTATATGGTCTTCTCCGAATGTTACCTTTCCGATGTTATTTCAACGGGCTGATGATCTCAGGGAAGTCGTCGTAATTATACAGTATAAAGTCCATTGTAGATTATCTGTTGAAAGGTGAATATTCGAAAGCCCCATTTTGCCTGTCCAGTCTTTCATATATTATTTGGACATCCTTTTATGTCATTAAGCCTAAAATTAGCACTTTATCTCGACATTGCAATAAATAGATGGAAAACGGACATAGTCATGATAGTATGCGACTTTAGTCTTCAGAAATGCAGTTTTTTTTTTTCAAATTGCATTTATAGTCCATACAAATCTATATACACATGCAAAAGGCATGATCATTTGCTGACGTACAGACCGTGTCAGTGACTTGTATGGTCTTTTGCCATGTTTGAGTGATATCGTTCAAAAAAGTGATTGCACTGGAAACAATATACTTTTGCTCACAAATTGGCGCATGGGTTAATTAATAATTGACGCAGACACTGACGCAGTGTAAGCCGGGCTTTCCTCCCGGATCTTTTGTTACTTGGATTTATCCAATGCTATCTCGTCCATATAAGAAATCAGAGAATATACAAACTCGCGCATTGAATACATCCATATTGTGTACATATTGCCCGAGCCCAAGCCAAGGAGGGGGTATTCACTGAGGATCAAGGAGGGGGCAAATTGTTACTTCTCTAATACTGAGGTCAGATTAACCTCTCGTCACCCTCCTGTGGACAATATTGGCATGTCTTTCAATCCGCCAAGCTCCAAGACTGTAATATTTTGATTACCACTTCAATGAAAAAGTGTAAAGAGAGGGGAAGGGGCAGCAGGGGACGGGTCTGATCAATGGGGTAGCTATGGTGAGAGATTAGAATTGAGAGTGAGTGAGAGAGATAGGGGTGGAGAAAGAAAGTGAGAGAGAGAGATAGAAAGGAAAAGAGGGAGAGAGAGAGAGAGACCGAGAGACCGAGAGAGACCGAGAGAGACCGAGAGAAGAAACCGAGAATGGGGAGGAAACATATAGATGATTGATAGAAAAAGGGGAAGTGAGAAAGAAAACGGTTAGCGGATAAAAAAGAAAGAGGAATTAGACTTTGAAGGGGAGATAGAGTGAGAGGAGGAGGAGGATGAGAGAGAGAGAGAGAGAGAGAGAGAGAGAGAGAGAGAGAAAGAGGGGGAAGGAGGCGGGAGGGGGCGGAAAAGGCAGGATCCGGTGGAGATTTAAAAATCACGTCCAGTGCGAGAGTTTAGGAGAGGGAGATGAAGTCGACGTTATAGTTATGTATATAGTTATGCATATCGATAAGTCATAAAGAAGTGTACAATAAAGTATTTCAAATCATGAAAAGAACAACAGAAATACAATTTTTTATTGATGTGCGCCTGTTTCTTGAACGGAAACCTCGACACAAATACATTCGATGAGTGAACTAATCTGGGGTAGCCACGGGACCTCGTTTGGCAAACATAATCACCGGATTACGGGGCTAATCCAACAGTTGCCACGCAGTATCAAGCGTCCTTGACAACGGCCCATGGAAACATCTTTCAAGCACTAAACCTCTGTCAGTTCGGGCTTTAACAGAACATTTGACCAAAACGAGTCGAATCGATGAAAAAGAGATGATGTTAAAACTATATTACCCACTTTAGAAAAGCTGAAAGTATTACGAGAAGTCCCGCCCAGCAGTGTTTATGCGTGTGTCAACACGAAATATTATATTAATTGTAAATGTAATTAATGTTTTTTTTTTTCCAGTTTTAGTTCACTTCAAGCTGCCATTACATCAAGAATTTGACTGATTTGATTTTGATTTATTTATTTTTTCCGTTTCAAAATAATCATACATGATACATGATGTCTGTAATGTCTGTAACGCAATTAGTCGCTTAACAGTTAATTTGTCAGAAGGAATTTAATTGCAAAATTATTTCAATTCGGTAAAACAGCAATGAATATTATCAATAACAGAGGGTATATGAGCGCTATAGACATGGTAATCTGACTTGATGCTAAACGTTCATGTTCGGTATATACCCAGAGCAGTTGCAATATCCTAAAACTGTTCAGAGAAGACCGATTCGAATGTCATGTTCTTGTGCATTTCTTGAATGTTTCTTAACATTGTCTGAAGATGTGGAAAGAAGAGTCATAGAGGGGATTAACAATGATGATGATGCCATGGCTTAGATATTAGACGGGCGTTGCTTAGAAGTTGCCGGAACTGCCAAAAATACTCGCAGATTCATCGAAGTCTCCTTTTATTTGTCGAAAGAAAGGCTCTCTTTCTCATTTGACATTATGATCATGTGGAACTTGGGAACATCCTGGTATCTTTAGCATGTAGTTGTCTGTTTCAGCATAGGCTTTTCTGAATGACTTTAGAGAAGCAAAGAGAAGATTTGCCGAGAGTAACGGGATTTTCAAAATAAGGATGTGTCTTTAATTATGATCTTGAACGTTGAAACATCCTGGTGACCGAGTCCCTTTTAATAGCAGTTGTCTGTTTCAAAAGCTTTTCTAAATGACTTTAGAAAAGGGAAGACAAGATTTACAAAAGAGTGGTGCGAATAAAGAAGGCCACATCCGAGTCATTATTAAGTAGTACATGTACCGGATTCAAGAGGAGAAAAGGTGTGGCACAGCCGGTCCCCGCCCTATTTAAAACCCCAACTTTAACATACCTAAAATACACCCTATAAAAACATGCACCTCCAATCATTTCTGTTCCCGTGCCACCTTTCAAAGTTTAAACCCCCAAATGGATCCCTGAAAACGTTAACAAAACTTTTTATGGATATTATAGTATTCTCTTGAATTGTGCCCCTCCCCCTCTTTTACGGAATCCTGGATCCGCTCCTGAATTAAGGAGAGATTAGTCGTATATTTAGGGATGGTGATATGGATGCAGTGTGGTATTGACTACGGACACTGGGTGGTGTCTGTGGCTTATAATGAGGAAGAGACAATTCAGCAGTCAACGGATTAAGTGTACCGTGGACATCTTTTGAAGCATGTTTTTAATCAGCTCTTGGAAACATATTTGGAATGTGAAGGTGAATGCATCCTCCTATTCTCATTTTGACATCTTCTTACGTTACTGTTATCATAGTTCTTTCACACACGCATCTCCGTACCATTGTGTAAATGATATCTATTGCCCACACGAACATAAGGGAGACTTGATTTCAATTAATAGGCCCTCAAATTTCGCCTCTCAAACTCGATACGCCTTTTTCTTTTTCTTGTAATTAGTAGACTATACGATTGGTGTCAAGATGATCGTCCACTAATGAAAAACCTTTGTGTAAGTACCACCCGTAAAAAAATCTTCACAGATCGTCTTTCCAATAGACTTTGGATTTCGTTGAAATGAAAGTTGTGGTCATTCGAGATAGGCAATCTTCAGATTGTGACCTCTGAAATGAACAACTGGAATCACTCGTTTGAATAATCACTTGTTCTTGCCATCGTAACTATTTCTCTTTGCAATGCCGAAAAATGACGAATATTATATTATTCTACACATTATAATCCTTGAAACAAGTGGCTGATCTGCAGAAAAGCTCAAAAAATTAACACCTTAAAATTGTCCATGTTTCAAACAGTTAATCTAGGGGACATCTGTTTGATATGTACGCCCAGAATTTAGAGGACGACAACATAATCCTCCGAAAAACTTCTGCAATAAATTTTGTGAAAAATCACGTAAAAGTGAGAGGGACGTTAACCAGTATCATAAAAAGCGCTGACATGGAAAGTGATTAATAATGGTCATATTTTATTACAAGGTTTAGGACAAGGGGGCTCTAAGTCCAGCGCCGCCACGGTCAGTTAGACAAAGGGGGTCAAACAGTGGCATTTGGTGTTTCTTTGTGAAATTCATAATTTTGTGGAGTGATTGGATTTTGCAGGAATGCGCTACGACCTTCGCGCGATCGGCCGTCCGGGTTTTCGTCTAATATCGGGCATTCTGTGTCACTTACGACTCAGGGTTAAGATTATAGTTTATGAATTAGTGGGATTATACCCAGCAAATAGTGATTAATGGAAAACACAGCGATGTGAAGGGAAAAACTAGTCTTTTGTGACAAGAATGACCAGCCGCTACAGCAGATTTCTGTTCAGGCAGAGGCTGCAGCTTGCGATTTTGTTTATTCATTCATTTTTTTATCGGGGGGGGGGGGGGGGGGGGGGGACGTCACTGAAAGTAGGGGCTGTATTTTTTTTTCTCCCAGGCGGACTCACATAAAGCAATTTCCTCGTTCACAACATGCTCAACAGAAGATTGCAGATTTGTAATCTTTCTTAGGACATATGCTTGCCATATTTTCCCCAGCTATTTCGATTTGCTGACAAGCTGTGAAAGCGGGACGGATGAAATAACGGTCATCATGGTCATTGAAGATTATTACAGATACGATTTGTCATTATCATCATGCACATAAGCAAAAAAAATGCCAATACTGTAATAATACTAACACGATAAAAACTATTTTCGAAAAATCAACTGAAGGCAATTTCAATAGCCCTGTCTATCACCAGAAATGTGCGAACATTACAATGGCATATTACGTAATCCGATCCTGATTTCTATGGGCAGTACAATAGGCCTTTGAAATTGCCCTTGAGTTTATTTTTCGAAAGTATTTTTTATCGTGTTTACTGCAATTAAAAAAAAATCAAAGTGCTTTTTCGTTAATATCATTAGTTACAATCACGTTCATATTTATAGTCAGTTCCGATAAAGGTGGGAACATCTCGAAACGGTTCGGGGCGTTCAACCGGATATCTGTCAAAAAGGTGAGGTATTGCACCTGTCATCATTTCGGTTATTAGTGTGTTGATAGAGCGATTTGACACGGGGATAAGAGTGACATGTCTCTTTTTCAACATGTCCTTTTTTCAAATATTTTGTTCCCATGTTTACGTTTTTTCCAAATATATTGCACAAAATACAGGCAGTTGCAATACAAGTAGGACCAATTGGAAACGGTTAGGTGCGTTCGAACCGGATATCCGTTCAAAAGGTCAGGTATTGCACCTGTCAACACACCGGGTATTAGTGTGTTGATAGAGCGATTTGACACGGGGATAAAAGCGACTTGTGTCAACCGGTGTGCGCGATCATATTCCACGTGTTCCGAATACCGTTTCACAACTCCAATGATAATCTATATAGTCTTTATTGTCATACCCGAAGCAGATGGCACGGAGGATCGACGACACATTCCTCCGGCGACAAATGCTCCACGGTCAGTTTCCTGCACTAACCGAATTCCTATCTTTATATGTGGGGCCACGTTTCATCACACTTATTATCAGTATAACAACTGCTACATTTCTATGCCAATTTTGGTCTTAGCCAATCAGATGCAAGGATTTCAGTAGCTTATAACAGTTATTGCAACTTGTGAGTGATAACAAATTTTATGAAACAGGGCCCTGGACCAAACGCTATATTCAGTTAACCCTATACCCTAAACCTAACCTAAAACCCTATGGCAACCCTAAACCTAACCATATATATTTGATGAAATAAAGCCTGGAGAAAATGCCGGGTACCGACATCATGGACACCGAGTATTTGAGTTTTGATTATCAATGATTATGTTGATGCGGTGCTTGGCTCAGTAGTTACAGAAACGGTCTTCAAGCGGTAGATCTGGGGTTCGAGACCGAGCCAGAGCGCTAGTGCCCTAAACTGGGTAAGCATCAATCTTGAATCATTACGGACTTGTATCACTATCACCTTGGTGGGGGAAAAAGACGTTCCAGGCTTCCCGATCACCATTGTGACTACCTGAGGTATGAAAATTATTTGCTTGTGAAGCACAGTGTATATAGCACAGTGTACCATGCATAGCAATTCATGACATAGGTGACCCCCCCCCCCGATAACCTCCTCCCCTCCCTTCATTTCTCACTCTTTCCTCTCTTTCGCTTTGTTTAAAATTTATCAGGAGGTAACGAATTTGAAAAGGTAGTCAATCATTCGGTTTTCCAAAAAAAAAAAAAATCAGAGATTTAATGAAAAAAAAATACACATCGAACAACAACAACAACAAGAAGAAAAAAAAAAACTCGCAGATTTCTTTCGTCACCTTCGCAATATGACGTTTCATATTTGACTGGGGACAGAATGTGGACCAAGTCAGGATTATATGTCATATATCAAGTTTAACCCCACCAATGTTGGTAGATTGTGTTTCGCTTTGCTCCAAATACCACGTCACACCACCTCCGTGCCATGATGCACACATGAAGATGAAACAGTAGGTGCGTCTCCATCAGCCCGAGTTTGCTCAAGCTCGAGATTCTAGCCCGATCAGCGCTTCTCGAGAAAAAAGTCCGAGTTTTAAAAACCCCGTCTCCATCAGCCCGAGTCGAGCGATTCCCGCTCGTTCTTGGAATAAACTCGAGCTTCAGAGCATGCGCACTTCGAAGATGGAAAAAAAAAATAGGATAAATGAAGAGAAAAGAGCAAAGAAATACATAAGGACAAGATAAAAAGAGAGAAGGAAAAACAAAGAAATACATAAGAATAGAAATAAGAATAGATAATTGAGAAAACAAAGAAATATATAGGGAGCAAAAGGAGAGAATAAAAAACAAAGTAATACAAAAGAAACAAAGAAATGCATAAGGAAAAAAATAAGATAGAAAAACAAAGAAATATATAAGGAAATATGAAGAAAATTGGATAGAAAGAGGAACAAAGAAATACATAAGAATAGAAAGAATAAATAATGGGGAAAACAAAGAAATACATAAGGAAACATATAAAATAGAAAGAAAAACAAAGAAATACATAAGGAAACAGATAAGATAGAAAGAAAAACAAAGAAATACATAAGGAAATATAAAGAGAAGAGGACAGAAAGAACAAAGAAATACATAAACAAAGAAAAGAGGATAGCAAGATCGAAGAACAGAAAATGGGGAAAACAAAGAAATACATAAGGAAAGATAAAAAGAGAGAAGGAAAACAAAGAAATATAAAGGGAAGAGGGTAAAAAAGAAGAACAAAGAAATACATATGAATAGATAGAAGAGTAGACAACAGGAAAACAAAGAAATACAAAAGAAAAGGATAAAAAGATAGAAGAAAACAAAGAAATAGATAAAGAATCATAAAGGAAAGAGGATAACAAGAAGAACAAAGAAATACATAAGAAATAAAAGAAGAATAAAAAGTTGGGAAAACAAAGAAATACATAAGGAAAAAGATAAAATAGAAAGAAAAATAAAGAAATACATATGAAGAGAAGAGGATAGAAAGAAGAACAAAGAAATACATTAGAATAGAAAAAAGAATAAATAATGGGGAAAACAAAGAAATATATAAGGAGAAAAAAGAGAGAAGGAAAAACAAAGTAATACATAAGAAACAAAGAATATATGAGGAAAAAGATAGAATAGAAATAAAAATAAAGAAATACATAAGGAAATATAAAGAGAAGAGGACAGAAAGAACAAAGAAATACATAAACAAAGAAAAGAGGATAGCAAGATCGAAGAACAGAAAATGGGAAAAACAAAGAAATACATAAGGAAAAGACAAAAAGAGAGAAGAAAAACAAGAAATATATATAAAGGAAATAGGATAGCAAGAAGAACAAAGAAATACATAAGAATAGAAAGAAGAATAAAGAATGGGGAAAACAAAGAAATATATAAGAAGAAAAAAGAAAGAAGGAAAAACAAAGAAATACATAAGGAAAAGGTGGAAAGAGAGAAGAAAATCAAGAAATACATAAGGAAAATAACATTTCTAGGATTGGTGTCATGAATAAATTAACCCGAGTCAAAACCCGAGTGCGTCTTCACCTGCGAATTAGCGGGCTAATTCGCCAAATAGCGCGCTATTTCACAAAAAAACCCGAGTTGACTTAGGCTTCTAGCTCGAGCTAGAAACCCACGAAATAGCCAGCTAATTGCGTCTTCATTACAAACTAGCTCGAGCTAGTTCTGATCGGGTTAGTTTGCCGGATCAGAATTAGCGGGCTATTTTGGAAACTCGGGCTGATGAAGACGGGCCTAACGTCTTAAAGGTAGAATATCGAATTACTAAGTCATGGCAATCAAGATTTTTATTTCTTTACAAACTGAAGGCCCTACACTCTCCATGCCTTAAGCGTGACTACCCCTCTACAAGATGGAGGTATTAGTTAGTTGTATCCTCACCAAGTTTGGACAATTTATGCACAGTTATTGGATAATGTTTTGTCAAATTACTTTTATTAAAAGAATGTGTAAAATACCTTATATCTGGGAATAATGAGGGCACTTATACGTATCAAAAGTGTACTCAAACTTCCTCAGATTATATTGTTTTGGAAGTCCTGTAAATAAATTTATACACCCCCCTCCCCCCCAAAATATGATCACTTGCTATGACGCGGCAATTCTTTATCAAGTTATTTGATGAAAAAATAATACAATACCATGAATATCGCAGGATGTAACCTATTCAGAAGATTTCTTGAGTATGATAAAATTTGATTTTCACTTACTAGATCTGCTACTCAACCGAAACAATTGCTGAAAACGTTTCTTTTCTTCTTCTTCTTCATTCTTTTATAAAGTTTTCAATGTTGTAACAATGTTATTTGTTCAGCATGTAACCTTTAAAAAATGGGAAATATTATCATTTTATATGAATCCGTTTTAAACCTGCACAAACTTCCATTAATTTTGATCACAGCGCGTATAAGTGTGAAACTCTACTTGATCTTTAAAATATTGTAGAGGTTCAGTACGTTTATACACTGTATGATTGACGGAACAGGGAGCGCCATATATGCATGCCCCCGCGAAGAAAAACAAATGTTACAAATTCGGAACGCAACGGTGAATGTGACTGGCATTCGATGGTATTGGCATCGAAATGATAACTGGGGCCTGTTGCACAAAAGTTGCGTTTGAACGCAACTCAGGAAAATCAAACGCAACTTTATTTTCAGCCAATCAGAAGTGTGCATTTAGGACTTGCGTTTGATTTTTAGGAGTTGCGATTAAACGCAAGTTTTGTGCAACAGGCCCCTGGATGATAACTGTCAGTGGAGAACAAATGACCTGACGTTTCTCACACTACGAAGTAGGTCAACTGGAAAAGTGATGAGTAATTGTATCTCTGTAATGTTTGATTATTTTGAGATTCTTGCCGCCATTCATGTCTGTTGTCTGCTCTTAAAAACCCATCATTATTACACAAGGCGTCACGCTGAAAGGGGTATGTGGGGACGGAGGGTGGAGGGGAGGGGGGGGGGGGTGTCTGCCGTCCTCCTCATTGAAAATTCAGTGGGCATATTATTATTTAATCACCCGAGGACGTGTTTCCCTTATTTTGCTGGCTTTTTTGATTTTTTGTTTGTTTGATTTTTCCACATTCATGTAAACTTCGAGGATCTGTATTCACGTTTCGTTCTTTTGATTTTGATTTTGAGCGACGGGTCACTCATGCAACGACACCGGTTAGGTATTTTCGTGTTTCTATTTCTATTTCTTTTAGCCAGGATTTGGAATATGGAATATTCTCTATAAGAGATATACCTCCATTTTTCTTCTTTCCCTCGGCCGCGGGGGGGGGGGGGGGGGGGGGGGGGGGTGTCGCCCCCGGAATATGTCGATCGTCGCTTCTGTGTTGACCGTTTAGATACATTTCACGCGAACAGAAATTTATAATCCAGGGTCTTTTAAAATGATCTCCAATATTTCCCATTGGACATTACAACCGAAGTAATTTGCACTTGCAGAGAGATAATGACGCCCTGCTGCCATTATATTGTATAAGTGATTGAATTAATTTGCGCTTTACTTGTCAATTACTGACCAAGGTTCCGGCGACAAACTTTTCTATACAGTCTTTATCTGGTATTGGCCCACACTAGTAACATCACACATTTTACTGTACAAAATTGTTGTTGATTATGCCTATCCTTTGCAATCGTTTAGCACGGATAATTTTCTTGAAAACATTTAAAACAATTTGTACACTTGTAATATTCCAGTACCCGGCATAACAATGCTAGAACTACATAATAGTCTATAGATAGCTTACCATATGCCTCTTGATATAAGTTTTTACGAAAACCCCAGGACATTAAGTTTTATTCAATCACTTAAACACAGCAAGTGATAATCAGTGAAGGGAGTTTCTTTAAATTAAGTGCGTTATTATCCTTTAGATTTAAAGTTAAGCTAAGTCGAATTCCGGAAGGAATTCGATTCCGCTGGAGCTTTACAGTCGATTCTACGTTGTAAACTACTTAATGCACATACAATAAAAAAACCTGATAAATTACTACAAGAGAAAATATTACTGTTGGGAATTGAGTATTTGGTCCAAGAATTAAATCGCCATCCATTGACTTCTATAAGATAGGACGGATATTTCAGATATTGAATTGTTGCTCCCTCTTTTTAGCTTCGGAGGGATCTGTAACAGGGTTTAATCTAGAAATAGCTGAAACGGCACATGGCTTAATGACTCTGTTGACTTCATGTTACAACCAAAAAGGTCGTAATTTGACGAGAAAGGATGCTCCATCATACATGACCTTACATGACAGATACGATGACACGTTGCAACCACGAGCGTTGGTATTAGCATCACTAGGCTTAAAGGTATTAGAAATGTGAAATAAAAAGGGGCATAAGTTTGGAGAGAAAGACCTGAAGACTATATAACATGATATACACCCTGAGTGCTGAAATGAAACCATACCACCGCAAGGACGTACACTGCAAAAACCAGGGTGTTAATTCAACACCATCTCGGTATCAGTATTGGGCTACACCAGATAAGTGTTAAAACAACACAGTTTGATTCGAAACTGGTGTTGTTTTAACACTTATCTGGTGTAGCCCAAATAGATACTGAGATGGTGTTGAATTAACACCCTAGTTTTTGCAGTGTATATGGGGGTGGATGTACGCAATGCAAGCCCCCCCCCCCCCCCGCCACCCCCCCCCTTATATAAGATTAGGCGAACTTCATACTATGGACGTATAAAAAGTTTTGTGAATAATTTAAAACTGAAATGGAATGGGCATTTGCTGATCTGCAGTGCCTCTCTTCTGTTTCATATTATTGTTCTAGATTTTTTTTTCACCTACATTTTAGGCATGCCCCACAACAATACTATTTACAAATCATTCCTAGTTTTCGATGAAAGTGAAATCACTCAGTGCTGCCTTGATGAAATAAACGGCTTAATTATCAAATCGTAATCAGGTATGGACAACAGAAAATGTATTTTGCCCTTTTTAAACGTAGTTATTAATTTATGTTTTTAATTAAATATGCTCATCTCTTGCCATTGCCCCCCTTCACTATCCAATTCACATACACACAAACACAAACGGGGAAGGTTTGTACAGGTAATTGGTCTATTTTGAAAATGATAACCGGCCCATCAAAAGAGTATTTCAAGATGCTAGGTTTGTCATAATATCTTTTCGAGGTATGTCACCTTTCCGTGACACAAAGATGATATTAATATTCTACATGATTATGCGATCTGCATGATTATTTCATACGGATATGATTGTCAAAGGTTATTCAGGATCACTGGATTTATTGAGCTGCGATGGAGACAAATGTTTGTAACAGTAATCCCCTGGTCATGGGTCATGATGTTTATTATATAGGTATACATGTACCTAGCCCTAAATATAGAATTTCATATGAATTATATTGTACCGGCCTTTAAAGATACAGTTGAGTTCTGGTCATGAGACTGAATTGTGAAAGAAACTGTCTAAAAGCAATTGGGAAAGGTTGAGTATATAGCACATAAGAATTGGTGTATTGATTGTATTCTGTAAGGTTTTGGAATCACCAAAATGATAAGAAATTAAGTCAATCCTGCTGAGAGTCACATGAACTGCACACAGAAATGTGGATATGGGACTACACACAAATGTTCGGCCCGAACATCTGAGCTGTTTCTTGTCATATTTTGAATGTGAGAGCATTTGAAGAGCAATCCTTTTCAGGGGACATTATTTACTATGATAATCTTCCAAACTAACAAAAAAGAATGAGAAAGCTCACATTTTTTTTTACCTTTCCTAGAACTCAAGCTTCCCTTTAAAAGCGGACCGTTTAGAACAAATGAGAACAACTTAATGTCTTTGTTTTGTTATCTGCAGCCGCGACGTTGTCTCTTATGAAAGGATATTACTGTATTAGATTTCATTGCTGAGTTAATAATAATGTGCATGCCTGCGAGTCACAAGTGGGTCCAGGCTTGAATCCCAGTCGCGACACAAATGTTCATTGGCAAGGCATTAATCTACATTTGCCACTCTTAACCCAGGTGCAGCTAATAGTTAAAGTTTGCTCGGTGAGAAAAGTCCTTGAAATTCCCTTTAATTCTTGAGGGCCATGTCAAGACATGGTAGCTCGAATTCAATAATTTCAGCACTTTAGGAATTATTATTCATTATTATCATTCATAAAAACAAGTGTGCGTGTTAAAAACACAGTTCAAGTTTGACTTGAAATATAGACACCTAATAAAGTAACAAGATGATATAAGTTATCAGTCAAAATGTTATATACTATCATAACGGAGCAAGGAAACGCACTTCCTTGGATCATTAAAAATGTAACAGTAAAAACAGGGAAACCTCATTCAATTTGACGCTGACAGACCGCACAAGACGTGATATGGCCAAATTTTTATGACAGGTTTTTATGGATCCTCATACTCGCCCATTATTAGCTACAAGTGAATGTTAGTTTAAGAATTCCCATGTCACGGGCAATATCATAAGAGCTTCTCCAACAAACGATAAAAAGCGCGACCTCTGTGATGAATAATGAGAATATATCGAAAGAGATAGATTTAGGGGCGTCGCCAGACCATCTTGAATGGGGGGGGGGGGGGGGGTCGGACCAAAGGTAGCTGAAAACTTTTCCAGCAGGCAAAGGAAGGGGGAAAAGGATCATTAACTATTGAGACTACTAAAAGTCTACAACATTGTCAAATTCACTGACAGAAAAACTAAACTTTCTGATGAGGGGGGGGGGGGGGTTGTCACAACCCCGCACACCTCCTCCGGCGACGTCCCTGGATAAATGAGGAAGCCCAGGGATTGGATGGGTACAACTGACCCCAACCGTTTAAAGTCGGACTGTGATGGTATCAGACAGAAGTGCGGGGGTATTTCGTAAGAGGCTGGGGGATAAAAGTGATAGATTACCCCAGTTTCCTAAATCTTGTGAAGTACATCGCTTCCATGATTATGCCCTATAAAAATGTAAGAACGAAGTTCTGCGAGATTATAGCGATGGATTCTGAAAGGACTGAAACCATAGTCAAAGTGGCATTTCCCCCGTCGTAAGATATGAAAGAAAAACTAAATATTTGTGGAGGATTCAAACGATAACACAAGGCATTTTCTGAGATAACCTATTTCGATTTTTGTTCTTCTGAATCTGAAAACAAACTTTTACGTTTCTTAAGATTTGATGTCTTTTATCATAAGGCATAAGATCCAAAAATTCCAACAAGATTTCTAGCTCTTATTCAAATATTTCGGACCGAATTTAAAGGAACTATTTGAGAATTTTTGTATTATTATTATTCGTTAGTTTGTTAGTTAGTTAGTTAGTTAGTTTGTTTGATTGTTTGTTTGTTGTTGTTGTTGTTTTTTTTGGGGGGGGGGGGGTGATGAAAGAATGAGATCCATGCAAAGTGTTTGGAACATCAAGATAACCAATAAAGGGAGGCCATTTCGGATTTTTCCACTCAGTGCGTTTATGAAACGCGCTCAGACAACATGTATTTAAAAAACAAAATGTTGGCCTGAAATTTTCCATTATTCCATATCAGTTGAAGGGGGATTTGTTCACAATTCAACAACTTTTTCCCCAAAAAAAGTTACTTCAAACAAACTGTTATTTGTGAATTTGATGATTATTTTGACTGCAATTAAATTTTTCTGTAGCATGGTACTGCCCTTTTTAAATCAGATCTCTCTGAACTTCAAGTTGATTGTATAAATCAGAAGCAGAAGAAGTGAAGAAACAGATCAATGAAAGTTTGATTGAAATCCAGTTATAAATAAGAAAGTTATTAATTTTTGAAGTTATGATCAATCAAACGCACAAATTGGCAACTCCGGCGTATCTTGCGAGCTCCTCTCCCATTTGCCCTGTACTAAAAAGAAAATCATAAATTTCTCTTTTTTTCTAAAGAAAATCTTTAATCATACATGGAACCTAGATATAATAAGTGCACATACTTATGTTTAAAAAAAAAAATTGTATGAAATCAATGTATTCCTTCATCAACAACTAAGAAAATAAAAGTTTATGAAATTTTCTGTACAGACGAAACGGGAGATGAGCTCGCAAGATACGTCAACGAGCTGCCAGTTTTTGTGTGATTGATTACACCTTCAGAAATTAATAACTTTCTTATTTCTCGTCGGCTTTTGCTCAAACTTTTACTAATCTGTTTTTCTCATTTTCTCAAATTAACACCACGGTGGACTTCCCCTTTTAAGGCTACACTCTAAACATTCAACTGTTAAATCACCATGTAAAAGGGCCACGGAGTGACAGCGTTTTCGAAATGGCAAATCAACCTTTTTAAACATACTACATACAACCTTTAGAATGTTGAATCCACCAGGTTAAAAGTGTCAATCTACCATTTTGAAAACGCGGTCATTCCTCAGCCCTTTCAAATGGTGCTTTAACACGTGTTACTTGTTAGATTGTATTTGTTTCGATGAAAAACATCACGAATATAGTGTATAATATGTTTATTAGCTTATCGTCCGTCATTATTTATTTACTTTCACGGTTTTGACCGCAAGTCCAACGTCTAAATTTTTTTTAAAATTCAGAATTTCGGATGAGTCAGGACAAGAAACATGCTACTTTGAAGCTATAGATGTTCGTTAGATTATGCTGCAGTCTAATTCTTGGTCAATCAACTTTTGTACTTTTCATCACAAGAGAGAGAGAGAGAGAGGGGGGGGGGGGGGGAGAAACTATATGGCACATAGTCGAGACGGAAGAGGAGAGTCATTTCGCGCAGACGATGAACTTTTTTCCCGCCATTGCACTTTAAAATAGCAGCTGAAATTCGTATTACCTCATGTTACGTGTTTTTTTGTTTTTATGATTTACTAGTAGTTGTAACATATTGCAGTATTGTTTCTGTTAATCAGTCTGTCAGTCTATCAGTCTGTGCCATACGAAAAAAGAAGAAACAATATTAAGCAAACTGTTTAATAACTTAATCAAGAAAAAGAGTAACTTTAAAAAAAAATGAGATTAAGTATAATTATGATACTGTATCATAATCGAAAATTGGTTTTAGAAATACATGTAACAGTGCAAACTTTCATTTCTTTCGCACTTGCGGTCCTTGCACTTTGTGACGTCAACGTGACATCATCTCCTCCTGAATCATGGAATAAATCCTTTTCAAAGCTCATCATGGATTGAAACCAGCATAAGGCGTGGGCTTTGGGAGCACGTGGCGTGGTCGCCAGCAGTGATTAAATCGAAAAGTTTGACACGAGGCGTAGCGAAAGATTGAAACAATTATTATGCCTCATGTTATGGAGGGGAGAGGGGGGGGGGGGCTTTGAACCTTTATAAACAAACCCTCTCACTTTTAATCGTATAGAAAGACACTGACCAGAACCAGAGAACAAAGGCGTCGATGGCGGGGGGGGGGGGGGGGGGGGACAATGGGGAAATTGCTCTAATTGTTTTAATTTTATTTTTATTTTTGGGGGGAGGGACCAGTTTCACTGACTGGTTCAAATTGAAAGCGTACATCTTTACAAAATATTCTATTGACGACTCGAAAAGTTAGCCCTGAGATTACCCGACGTAGCAACAACTTGTACATGCGAAGTGGATTCCATTCATGGACATGCTATCATACGTAACAGGGTAGTACCAGGAATTATTGGAATTTTTCCCCCTGGCTAGTCTATTATTATCGATGGTGTAAAGTTTTATAACGCCACTGTGGTCCTTTGTCGGAGAGGTAAATTACCATCTAATAGGGAACTGGTCACATTTGTCGGATAACGATAACGAGATTTTTCATTTAAGGTACACCCTAGAGCTGCCCTAGAGGTGCTGCGATCTAGCGGATACGTCACCAGACTGTGGATCACATGGTCCGCGGTTCGAGTCCCGCCGCGGCACCAATGTCCTTTAGCAAGACATTAATCTACATTTGCCACTCTCTACCCAGGTGTAGTAAATGGGTACCTGGCAGGAATTTTTTTCCTTGAATGCTTTCAGCGCCTTAGGGCAGCTGGGCTAAAGTCAGGATAGTACTTTGCAGGCGCCTTGAGCATCCCCTGGGATGGATACGTGCGCAATAAAAATGTAGTTATTATTATTATTATTATTATTATTATTATTATTATTATTATTATTATTATTATTGTTGTTGTTGTTGTTGTTGTTGTTGCTGTTGTTATTGTTATTATTATTGTTATTATTATTTATTATTATTATTATTATTATTATTATTATTATTATTATCATTATTATTATTATTAGTATTATAATTATTATTATAATTATTATTACTATTATTATTATTAATATTATTATTACCAAGCACGAGCATACTGAAACGTACAAACCATAGAGTAGGTTGTTCATTTAATTGAAAATCTCGTTATCGTAATCGTTATGAGAAAAGTGTGACCAGCCCATTAGGAATACTCTCAAAGGAGGTATGATCGTGGGCGTGAAAGAATCCAACGACGGAACTAATAATATTATAGGGCGTTGCAATAAATTCAGCAATGCGCCATCATTTTTTATGCGCCGACGACATTTTGTTAGGGGTTTATTTCGTCAAAGACATGGGCGCCAAAAATCTAGGTCCGGACCACCAAAATTTCATTTTTTAAAAAGAAATATGGGGCTTATGCATATTATATAGAGCCTAATAATTTCGATCCGGACCCCGTACAAAAAAAAAAAAAAAATACCGTGGAGGCTTGGGTTGAGGGTTGGGTTAGGGTTAGCTGTAACTTTTTGTTCAGCCAGCCAGGGTTGAAGCTGAAGTTAAGAATTCGATGAGAGTAAGAAAAATGACTCACAGCAATTGTCGCGGGAGCATGTGTCCTACAATGAAAAATTCTTGGAATTTCCACCCTGGCCTATTCCTAGCGATTGTAAAGTTTGGTGTTACCGGTCCTTAAGAGCGGGAAAGGTAAATCACTTTCTACTAGACCAGACATTCTGTCAGGGAGAGATGCGAGATGGGTAATAATACTTGAGCGTGAACGGTTGCGATAACGACCAAGACAGACATCGTGAATGATGTCGCTCGTTCACGCCGTCGTCACCCCTAACCGGAATTCCACAGGCCCGTGGGTGCACGTTCCCCGCTCCGCACTGATGGATACAATTGACAGTGAAAGGGAAATATTTTGAGGTGGTTAGGGGCACTACTGCCGCCGAAAGAGGGGCTGTGGAATCGCAGGCCTGTGGATAGGACATTTCTGGAGGAGAGGTCGAGGAGTGGGGTTCGGCATTTCCGTCGTCAAATATGGCATTTCTCGAGCCCTGTCCGTCAACTGCATTAGAGTTTCGAAACCAAGTCGATGCGCGGTCATGGCGACAGCTCGTATATAAGATTTTAAACCGTAGTTCCCACTGGTCCATAAATGAGATGCAAACGTTCCTATTTACTCTCTTAGCAGTTAGGTGGAAACGCATTAACATCGAAGTTTAGTTCACCAAGTTTCTTAATGCCTAATTCAAGGAATTCTCTGGCTAATTCGAGTATAGCATTGGACTTTGTGCGTCTTTGCTACAATGCTGTCGAATGCTGTTCCGCGCAAGAAGGGGATCGAATCCCAAGCCGTCGGATTTAGAACACAGTTTACTTTTAATCAAGCCACGAACCAGAAGATCTTAAAGAGGGGGGGGGGGGGGGCGGTGGAGGGTCCCCTTACTCCTCAGCAGCTCTCGAATGAGTGGGGGGGGGGCACAATCATCCTCACGCTTCATGAACATCTCGCCACCTTCTTTCGCTCTCTTCACACTCCGTATTACCAGACGGAAAATTCATTCATGCCAATATGATTTCCGCTTTTAAGCCATGCTAAATATGATGGGCCTTATGCGGTAATGAGAGTGGATTGTTTTAACGTATGCCCTCTTTGTAATCAAACCCAGTAATGAGACTGGAATGTGGTAAAGTTTCCTGACCTTTAATGGTAGCAGCGAGGTCGTAACAGGTTCATAGTAAGGATTTTTTTTTTTTTTTTTTTTTTTAACCGAATATCATAATTCCATTCCTGGACTGGAAGCAATAGTGTCATTTAAAGAATTTGCTGTAATTGATTCGAATAACACTCTAAAAAGAGTTGGGTAATTTTGTTACCCAGTGCTGGGTAAAAAGAGGAACAAGCATGTTTGTTGGTTTCTAAAAAAAAAATATATTATTCCCAATATTGGGTAAAATGTATCCAAAACTGAATAATATTTACCCAATGTTAGGTAAGATTTTACCCAACAAACCTGCATGTTCCCTTTTACCCAATATTGAGTAAATGTTACCAAACTTTTATTAAAGTGTAAGATGATTAAAGATATTATTAAAGTGCTGTTTTTGAAGAAAAAACAACAGTCATGTAATTCATAAGACAAAAATATATTATCTAATATCTTTAATTTATTATGAAGTTGTTTTTCTTTCGCCCTTCAATAACAAACAGGAGGGGGGGGGGGGGTGTACGACAGCTCGACCCTATGCTGAACACGCCACTCCATACTGGATTCCGAAATGATTTTTAAAAAAAAATCATTTTAACACATACAAGGGCTTGATATATTTCAGGAAAGGGCAGTCTAAATGTTTTCTAAATGTTTTGGGGATATGATGTGATAATTAAACAATATTAATGACCTCAACATAATTATATATGTCAGTCATAAAGAAAAAAATTGTCAATATCGTGAAATGTCACTTATATAACGTACATAATCTCAAAAGTTAGAAAGAATTGACCAAAATGTTGCCCACTTTCTCAATGTCATGAATATCGTTATTAAACATGGTTGAATATTATAATGGCCTTCGATTGTGTCAATTTCGTTGATGTATATTACTATTTTCTCACACCATAATTGTCTTGCCATTGACTCTTCGTGACAGGTTGACAGTTCCTTGGATTCGTACAATAACAATCGGGATCTATTTATTTTGTTACGCCACAGACCTCGACTGGTGCAGGGCATGTCTAACTTAATTCAGTCATTAAAAGCAGATCACTTCTTTTGTGTATTCCATAAATAGGGCAACCATGATTTGATGATTCATAATTTCAAGGATCTTGACTGTAACTTTACTCAGTCATTTAAAAGAGATCATTTCGTTTGTTTATTAATATTTGATGATTCATAAATACAAGGCTACCGTCGTGGGTTTATAAGAACATCATAGATTCCTTGACGACGATTTTCGTTCAAAGCTAACAGATGGTCCGCAGTTACGTCAGCTAATTAAAGAGCTTTGTTGCCAATTTACAGATTCGAGGATACTGTGATTAGTCACCTTTCCTCATGTACTATATGTCATGCACTTTCGAAGTAGTTATAAAACACCACCGAACCCATCGTAAATAATAATAAGAAAAATATCGACAATGAATGCCTAATATAGGTATAGATCTATAGATAGGGTGATAGAAAGACTGCTATGATTATGCATAGACTTAATAACGAATGACTGTCTCAAATCACAATGTGTCTCTTAAAAATGTAAAATGGTTTCTATCATGGGCCACATGTTGCTTTATAATAATTTCAACATAATCTTAAATTGCATGAAGAGTAAAGCATAAACTTGACAAACAACTAATTACGATAGGAATGAAATAATTTTTACTGGCCCGTCTTTTTCGGGGTGCTTTTGTGACGAATTTAAATGACAAATATATGTTCAAGATTACAAGAAAATTATCAAAACTTGTAAATTACTTCAACCACATTTATAGACAAATATAACATATCAAAATGTTATAAATAAATCAGTAGAGCTTGCAAATCCCTACGACGGCATTGTACTTTTCTACAAGCCTTTGATCATCCAAACGTAACGACGTATCCGTTTTGAGACAGTTCTCGTCTCACAAATTATATCCGAACCAAACTATGACGAAATTTTTGCGGCTCAGTTCAAGGTCGGGATCCGTCGGCTCTGGATTGTCAAAATGATTTTCACGCGTTTTAATCAAGTACTTTCCATCCAGCACGTGTTATTTAAAGATGATGATATGAGTAATTTCCATTTGTTTCAAGAGCAGGGATTACATCAGTGATTACAAAAGGATGTTGGTCTACTTTGTTGAGAGTTCACCATAATTCATTTTTAATTTTCTTTGTTAGGTTCATTTTAATTAAAGGATGTGATAGTGTTTACGTGGAGGGAGATGGAAATTCGGAAGTCATAAAATTTTACTCCGAGGTTGGCTCGTTTCAAAAAAATTAATTTAATGGTCTTTATTTACTTATATTTTGCTCATGGTATGGGCTACATTTTACATTCTAAATTGTCATTCAGTATTATTGGCACCCTTTTATCATGCAGTATCAAATAAAAAGAAAAGACATTTATACTGTTTGTACATAATGTAAGTATAGAAATTAATATTTGAAAAAGTATTGTATTTAGTAAAGGATTATTTTATATCAAAGGCATACGAGTCACAATTTTGTCTCCGGGAATGGGAGGGCGCTGAGGCCTCTTGCCCGAATATAAACGTTTCACTATCTAAATTTTGGCATTTTATTAGTTTTCTGTAGTGACAATGTAATGTTTTCATCAAAATCATGCAAAATGAGATTTTAAAAGTACAGGCAGACCACCTCGCCTTCCGAATATGAGTACTTTCAAAAGTCTCGGGCGCTGCAGCCTCTTACGCTTATGTTGTATTTACAATTTTTTTGTGTGAAAGACGAGATTCTTACTAAAATTTAGAGATGATCTAAAATGTGTATTTGGGTTTTAAATAAGATGAGTCATTACAGAGAAGGATCGGAGATGACAAAAGACAGTGAAGTCGATCCGACATCCCGTTCGTCATTACTAGCCCCGTCACACCAATAAAACCGATACCAGACCGATAACAGACCGAACATAAAAAATACATTACCCCCGAATGACCAAAAATCGGTTGAATAGGAGTCGGTATGGCGATATGACTGAGGTATGAAATAATGTCATCGAACATCGTCATATAACATGCGGTAAAGACCCATACTGATATGGACATGAGCTGATGCTTACAGGTTACTATGACAACTACAGGTGACGTCATAAAATGTTAGGGATTTCTGTTGCATTATGCTGGATGGTATACAACCACTCTATACCACTGCGCTTCTCGGGTTCGCCTTAATTGGTCTCCATTTCCCTACCTGCCTTTCTCCATTTCACCACTTCCATTTGTCTGTCCAGACTCTATCCATCTCAGGATTTAACCGACACATCGGAGGCCCAGATTTGTTTACTTGAGCAATAACTTGATTTGAAGTGTTTTAATTTGATGTTTTATATATTCCATATACCTATCATCAATATTTTATGATGTGTAATATGTCTTAAATTAAATTTCAGTAGTAAGTTAAAATGTTTCAAAAGGGGAAGGACATTTTCAACATTTTAACCCAATCACTCAATCAGATAATGAATGTCATCAGTGAGAGTTTATAATGATGCCCTCTTAATAAAACCATGTGATTGCAATTAAAAAATAATTAGTTTCGTTGGATTTCGGTCTCGTTAGCCTTCCAGCTCGTTTGCTTTGTTCTCGAGGACCTTGATTCATAGACCTTCGTTCCAATGAACCTTCGGTCTTGTAGACTTTTGGTTTCATTGATCTTCGGTCTCGTGGACCTTCGGTTTTGAGGACCTTTGGATTCATTGACCTACGATCTCGTGGACATTCGGTCTTATGGACCTTTGGTCTCATGGACTTTCGGTCTTATAGACCTTGGTATTGTGAACTTTCGGTTTCTATACCTTTAATGTCTTTGGTCTTATAACCCCCCCCCCCCCCCCCCCCTCTTTTTCAACTTTTCAACCCCAGTGGGCTTTCGGTCTCGTGAATATTTGGCCAACCGGGATGTCCCCGCATGGGAAGAAGAGAAAAACGTTAACATGATTATTTTGCACCAGCTATACACCCATCCTTTTTCGCAACTAGTTAAAAGCCAGAGTTGTTTACAGTTGTCATTTCAGAGCAGATTTCGAATCCTTGATAATTATGGCTGTGATTCGAGTCAGACTGAGTGCGCCTACCACTAAACCCCGATATCACGTGATCCGCCAAATTTTCGTTGGAATAATAATTACAGGAACCGCCTTCTGTCCCTTCTCAACCGTCTGGGACTCTATGTATACGAGACGTTTATAGAATTGCACAATCACTAATTCATTTTCGACCTCCGGGAGTTTTGTCAGTTTGATATTCGGGAGTGCATAGATCATCTCGAATATCAGACACGAATACCGCAGGTCAGATTAAGATTTCGGTTCGAGTCACCTGGCCAACTCTAAATTGGGTTTGGTCTGATTGGTCTGATATCATGTATATCCCTCCTATCTACTCCTCCCCGCATTTGCTATCTTCTATTGTCTCCAATACTTCCTCTCCCCCTCTCCCACTTTTATCATTTCTTTCTCTTGCCCTCCCCTCTCTCTCTCTCTTTCTCTGTCTACATCTCTCTGAATCTCTGTCTATGGTGACCCGACATTTGCTCCTGCGACATTTGCTCCGCCGTCCCTATTTTGAAAGGTCAAAGGTTAAGGACAAGGTCATGATTTGTTTTTTTGTTCAGGACAATGTGAAGATTAGGATTAGGGTTAGGGTTAGGGTTAGGGTTAGGGTTAGGTTTAGGTTTAGGATTAACATGGCAAAGTTAGACCGGAGCAATTGTCGCAGGAGCAAATGTCATGGAACCCTGTCTATATATGTCCCTCTCCCCTATCTCCCTCATCTATCTCTCTCTCTCCTCTCTCTCTGTCCATCCTCTCTTTCTACGTCTCCGTCTCTTTGAATCTCTGTCTATATGTCTCTCCCCCTGTCTCCCTCCCCCTGTCTCTCTCTCTCCATCCTTCTCTCTTTCTCTGTCTCCATCTCTCTGAGTCTCTGTCTATATGTCTCTCCCCCTGTCTCCCTCCCCTCTCTCTCTCTCTCCATCCTTCTCTCTTTCTCTGTCTCCATCTCTCTGAGTCTCTGTCTATATGTCTCTCCCCCTGTCTCCCTCCCCCTCTCTCTCTCTCTCCATCCTTCTCTCTTTCTCTGTCTCCATCTCTCTGAGTCTCTATCTATATATGTATGTCTCCCCTCTCTCTCTTTCTCTCTCTATCTCTGTCTGTCTGTCTCTCTGTCTCACCATGGACCCTACCATGGTCTCACTGTCCATCTTCCTCTCATATTAGCCACAACACCTTTTCTTCAGTTCTTATACGTCTATTTTTTTTCTGTTCTAATTTTTCAATTTACCCTATAATCAATATAATACAAAGTAAACGAAATCTTCGTCTGATGATATTTCTCCGCTTATAATATGACTCCGCTTTAATATTTCAAATCTGAACGCAAAGACCGTTACACATTTTGCTAAATATGCTAGGCTTCAACCGGTGCGAAGGTTTTGAGGGGAGGGGTCGTGTCTTTTTCTTCTCGGGTTCATTTTCTTTATCTTTGTCTCTCTATTTAAGTTTTTCATCACAGGGGTACGTGCCCCACCCCCTGGAGGCTACGCCACACTGAAAAAATATGGAAGAAGATGAACACATTTTGTTTCCTTGTCAATGGCAAATGTCAACGGCCTTCAAAAGTACACTTCATATCGACCACATGAATTATTATTGAAGGCTTTACGGCACTCATGTGCAATCTTAAATTGGGCATATTTCGTGTAAAAATCCTTTCTTCTTGATACATTTCAGTAGCAATAGTACTTCGCTATGGCCGAAACACTAAACCCAGGACAATTATAGACCTTGAGAGAGAGAGAGATTTACGTACACTATTCTCGTCCTTCACATGGTCCTCAGTTGGTTCAGAAGTTGAACTTCTGAGTTTATTCCAGTTCATAATCGTCAAGTATACATTGAATTATTGTATCTTTATTTTAAAACCGATTGTTCTTCGGTCGAAATCTGGTACGAAGATATATCTTTTTTTTATAAATAATATTTACACTTTGAAAGTAATAACTATTATGTATCATAGTGCTTTTCCAATTACAAGTAATGATTGATGAGCTTTAGTATTCATTATAAAGGATTATATCATCTAATTAAATATATTCAGCCACATAGTATGAATCTCTACAACAAATTTACATATATTTTTCGTTTACCTTGCTATGTAACAGTTTGAAAAGTTAAGAACATTATGAAATACGAAAGTGGTTTTCTGAACAGCGTAATTGTATTGAATCAATCTAATGGATAATATAATACCTTTCGGTATTTTATTGGCGATTTGAATTTTGAAGTTTTATTTGTCAAAATGACCCATTTTCCATTAAAGGGCAATCCAACCATGGTAATAAGATGATTTGTATGAAAGCAGAAAAATAAGAAAAACAGGATGATGAAAGTTTGAAAAAAATCGGACAAGGCATAAGGAAGTTATCGATATTTGAAAAATTAGATCACTAGAATTACAATCTCAAGTTCGCAATTTGGCGAGTTGATTATGACATACTTGCGGACAACTCTCCCGTTTGTCGTACAAAAAATAATTTGTGGTTTTCTTCGAAGCGCCTTTACCCTCGGGGCAGTACTCAAAACATATTGTAGAAAGCATATTGTTATAGGTCCTCATGAAAGAAAAAAAATCCTTCTGAGTAATACATTTTTAACAAAATGACATTTTAGTCATTTTGTGTGTTGGAGCAAATAGGGGAATTGTCCGCCACTACATTACCTATTCGGCCAATTTGAAATTCCCATATGTATAGTGATTACAACTTTCGAAAATTCTTAACTTTCTTACTACTTGTCCGATTCCGTTCAAACTTTCACCGATCTGCTTCTCTGATTGTCCTCTTTCTTTCAGAGCAACTTCCATTGAAGGATCCAAACAATTATGGCTTCTTCTGCGGCCCTGCAAATTGCGCATCTCCATTTCTAAAATTGTCGTACGGTGCTTGTCTGTATAATTCTTTTTGTAGAAACTCTAGCATGTTCTGACTATAGATGTCATATGCACTTTTGGAAAACAATGCAAACGATAAATGATTCTCGACATTCTAAAATAATGTTTGATTCTACAATTTAAGAGAGTGATACACAGACACCTGCTGCAAATCACTCCAACAATGTCCACAAAGATTCAATTGTCATTTTGATCGGTTGTACTAACAATCTGGGAGAACAGAGATAGATCTGTTTGGTGCTAATTGAAAAAAAGTTATTTTTAATCTCAGGTAAATTGAGTCCTCTTTTATCATTCAATCCATGTATTCTTTCTTTGTTTCAGGGTCTATATAGTCATGGAATTATACCACGATTGAGCGTCAGTCTTCAGGGATAGTACGTGAAACCGACAGAGGGCATTCGTCATGATCTCTTTGTCTATGATTTTAAATCATTCATAAATAAGATTAAAGGCACAGAGACTATCATTCGATACACGAATTTTTTTAATAGTATCAACTGACGAAGTTTAACTGCTGAACAATTGAATATAATTCATTTGGAACTTGTGCAAAGAATATGAAATTTGAAATTCTCACAAACGTAACAAAGGAACAGTTAGACTGATTAGAATTCGATCTGATGGTTATTATTTTCTTAATCTGTGTTCCCTCCAAAATGGAAATAAAACGAACAATATCGCGTGTAATGTCACCTTGAAAATAAATTTCATTTAAATTTCTTTCTAGAGCCCCGCTAACGACATGAGCCTATTTCACAAACACATTTAGGTTCTATGTCAGTGTTCACTTATCATAATGAACTTTGTATCACTCACATGCATTTGACGTCATTTGATTTACAAGTGTATATGGTCATCCTTGACATCAAACCAAGGATCCCGAATCATTAAGGAACGTCAAAGCTTCACGTTTGTGTCACCCGTTTGGGGTTTGGTTCCTTAGATGGGCCTATAAGACAAAGACTTGTCTTGTATTAATGATTAATGTTTTGTGAGTATTCCTAGGACAGTTCGATGATCCCGAGTTCAAGTGCATTTCACCTGAACCGTAGCGACGAGGTGTCATTGTTGAGTATTATTCCAAGGATGGATCTATTAATATGAGAGGCATGCATGCAGGCATCCGTCCAGGGGCATAGCGTCGGTGAGACTGAAAAGAAGTGGGGGCGGGGGCTATCGTTCCGCCACCTGTGATCATTACAGTGATTTCAAGGATGAGTGCTGAAGATTTTAGAGCCGTGGGGAAGAACCCCTCCCCCTTTTTTTTACCGGGGGGGGGGGGGGGGTGGCGGTTAGACAGATTCGGTAGCCAGTTGAGGTGCATGATGGGTATCTTGATACGCTTTATATAACTTAATTAAAAATGAAGTGAAAATAGAGGTTATAGGAAGCTGTAAGCTCTGTTATTTGTAGAGGAAGAAGATGAATATTGGATTGTATTAATAAACACGAATGTAGCGACTCCGTGAAATGTGTCCGGCACGACTCCGCTGCTTTGATATTTTATTTTATCCATAAAATTGACAATCTCACAATAACGACCATTGACTAATGTGCCTTCTCTGGCATTACTATTATCATGATAATTATGACCACACAAATTTTGTTTTAGCTAGATACATGTACGGTCATTATAGGCTAGAATTATTGCCCTAAAGTCCCATATACGATATTCACTGAATCGCCCAAAACCTTTGATTTATTTGAGTTGATTTATTTATCCTCCACTCATCATGTTCATGGGTTGGATTGTCCTTGTCAGCTAATAGCTGTTTTTCAAAGGGGTCCAAGCCAAAAAATAAAAAGAACATATGAACAAACAAATATACTGATAACAAGCAATCATAAAAATATGAATTATGAACAAAGTAAATAGAAAGGGGTGCGGTGGGGCGGGGGAGCGGGGCAGGAGTATAATTTCAGGGAGGCACGGGGAAAAGGAAGATGACTCTTGCTTGTACAAAATGAGTCGCGTGTTCTAGAGATACATCATTGAACCATCTGTTGTTTTTTTTTTATATAAATAAATGTTTTTTGAAAGATACTTCATATTTAGGTTAACTTACCTGCCTGGCTGCAACATCAATAAAAAATATTGTTGTGATAAGACATGCATTTTTCTCAGACCTATTGCAAAATTTAGAATTCATAATGACCTTTATAAGCACTTAGCTCTGGTCGTGTGACCCATTTCGATGTGTTTTATACAACGAAAATCTGTCAAAGACTGCAATTCGAATACATTCACAGTTAAATTGTCAATTTCTGCAGAAGTCGAGCTAACAATGAGCGCTTTATGCGAGTAAATTGTCGTCTAAATTTCTTGATTGCGTCAAAAATCGAATCGTTAACGTGTACAGGTGAAATAAAAGTCCTCGTTAGTTTGTACGCCGAAGAAAATAATAGAAAGTATGACGATGAGGGGAAAGGTGAGCGACAGAGAGAGAGAGGAGAGAAAGAGGGGGGGGGGGGGAATCAGAGCGAGAGAGAAAGCTAGAGGGGAAAGCGAGGTGGAGGGGTAGAGAGAGAGAGAGAGAGAAAGAAAGAATGTAAGAAAGAAGTGGGAGAGAGGGGAAGGAGAGAAGGAGATAGAGAGAGAGAGAGAAAGAGATAGATTAAAACAACCTCTCACTCGGTAATAACATGTCGTTACATGGCAACCAAATTTTTCAAAATTTCTTCAAATTGTTATACTCTCGCGCTTTGCCACAGTGCTTTTAACTTGCCTGTGAACTTGTTTTCACAAAATTTAAGGCGATCGGAAACCGCATAAACTAGAAAAAAGAAGCCTTGAAAATGAGATAATCAGTTAAGCTTTTCCAAACTTTCGATAGGCGGGATCCTCCTTTTACTATTTTACACGTCGTCCCGGGCAAAGGGCTCTTAATGGCGGGCAGCTGAATAACTATCAACAAAAAACAACTTTGTTGCCACCAGCAACCAGTTGTTTAGATGCCATTACTGATGCCGGCTTCACCTAGCCTTCCTCAAAGAAAAGGAAAGTTGTTTTACGAACGTCAAAGAAACATTCACTTAAATACCTCGCAAAACTCGGATTCAAAGCAGTTATATCACTTGATCAA
Organism: Heliocidaris tuberculata; assembly: GCA_025618425.1. Classification (NCBI taxonomy): domain Eukaryota; kingdom Metazoa; phylum Echinodermata; class Echinoidea; order Camarodonta; family Echinometridae; genus Heliocidaris; species Heliocidaris tuberculata. The sequence continues at coordinate 17,066,651 of CM046844.1, read as the reverse complement.
AGAATATTATAGTGGATGAAAAAACCATTCACTAGTAAACCAGTGAAACAAAGATTGACACTCAACTACTTACTTCATTACATCTGTACATTTATAAACCTGTGTGTATCATTTCATACAAATACAATAATTATGGATGAAGATTTATAAAGATACAAACTTATTCTTTACCACTAAATTATGGTCAACCTATCTATGCAATATTCTCCATTCTAGGATTATTTGAATCGTTTTATGTCTTAATAACAATGTATAGGACAATCATCATGATCGTGTATTCATACCCCCCCCCCGACCAGTTAGTATAGGTTTGAAAATTGAAAGAAGGCATAGGCGTAGCCGGGGGGGGGGGGTGCCACCCTGTGTATCCGCTAAAATAAGGTCATCAACAGAACTTAGGGATCAAGACCTTAACCCTACCCCTACCCCTGTTTGTGTGTGCGAGTGTGTGTGTGTGTGTGCGCGCGTGTGTGCGTGTGTGGGACTCTGTGATTTCGTGAGTCAACCCCCCCCCCTCCTGTTCAACTAGTGTGGCTACGCCAATATGGCTATGTCAGTGACTTTAAGTGGGTAACTGCTTATTCAGTAAAATGTAACCTTTTCTGCTGGTGTTAAACGACAGACATGTTTGGAATCCTGTATGTGGGTTGTGTTGCTGGAAACACTTACTGGTTACGAACGGAAATGAACTTGGCCTTGTGATAGTAAAGTAAACAAGGAAAGTTTCAACCTGTCGAATTTTAATGTCATTCATACATAGTAGCCCTGGTTCCTCCCCCGCCGTCAAATTAAAGGGCTGGTCAGACCTCATGTATAATGCTAATGATAAAACGTTCCCCAATCGGTCCGCTCTTGTATATTTTGTAAGGGGCATTGGAAATCGTTGTTGCAGGACAGCCCTCAACGATTAATGCTAATGAGCATCCCTCACCGATTGTTGGAATTGCTCGGCCACCGATTTTTTTAAAGGATAGATAGCAATGTAGATAAACGCCTTGCTCAAGGGCATAAGTGCCTTACCGGGGATCGAATCCACGATCCTCACATTTCCATTCGAGTTTTTTTAACCACTCGACACCGGCTAGGACAGACCTCACCGACAATGTTTGTGATCCAGTCAGGAGTTACATTTCCCTGATCCAATCATTCCACTCATTTGATGTGACTGACATGACCACTATACGATTTTATCGTTGGGAAATTGGTGAGGTCTGACAACCGTTTTTATTGTTGTAGTTATCGGTACATTACATGTGCATAGAGTGTGACATTATCCTTATCAGTGAGGTCGGACCAGTTCTACATGTTTAACGTTAGAATGGCAAGATGCAAAAGCAGCCTTAAATGTTAAGGGCAACAGTCAAAACATGAAGTTTGTTGTTGTTTTTTTCCCCACTGAACATAATAAATACGTAACATCTATCAGGGTACGCCGGGCCAAATTTGTCTTAATTTAACAATCCGTTTTACGCCTGGACCATTTATGAGTCATTCTATGGAGAAAAATACATGGACCGAAACCACTCAACACCTGAGTGTAGCTAACGGATATTTTCACTACCAAAAATTGAATGTTTTCATCTTCAGTTTTGCACTTGCTTGTCGGGTTCAGTTGAATTCATAGATGGCTTTCTTTAGAAGAGAGTGAGGAGGAGATGTTGTATATATGGGACCGAACTTCACCTTCCCCTGGAAAACTGCGTCCCTCGATTAATCAAATGATTTTTTCCATGAAAGAAATATGGCAGAATATTCTGTTTGAATAAATGAACATTTCAGCCACAATGAAAAAAAAAAATGACGTTTTGGGTGCGGCGATCTCAGAATAAAAGCCGACAGTGTGGCGTCCAATCTTTGAAAGTAGGCCTATCTTATGAACTTAGGAGAAAATAAAGTAAGGATTGTGGGATGGAGAGAGAGAGAATGGGAGAGAGAAGGAAAGAGAGGGTGACTTAGAGAAAATGACGAAGATAGAGACAGGAAAGAAAGATAGAGAGGTAAAGAGCTAGAAAGAGATGGATAAATTAAAAGCAGAAGGAGCAGAGGAACGAAGAGAAACAAGTAGAGGGGAGGAAGAGGGAGGGAGGGAGGAAGGGAAAGAGAGGGAGAGAGGATGAGAGAGAGAGAGAGAGAGAGAGAGACATTCAGACAGACAACACGACAGACAGACACAGAGAAAACATGGAGAAGCTAACTAATACTTCTTTGAATTGTTCGGATACGTTTATTAGCATACCTTTAATCGCATCAGATGAAAACGTTTTGCCCTTTTTACGCTCCCATTGCGGAAATCAAGGAGCACTAAACGCTTTTCGTGAACGATAATTCTTAAATCAGTGACAGGCGATTTCAGAACAAAGTTATCCTGATAGACCCATTAGGACCTACCTGTTTCCCTCAGTTTGTTTTGGAATTGGGTGGAAAGGTGGTACATCTACGCACCCCTTTTTATCTGGGTAAGGATAAAGATGGATAAAAGTTCTCCTTTCGTTATGCATGTCCAAGCATTGTACAATATTCTTCCCCCCACTTCTGCACACTTTACGATCTGACTGCGACCAAATTCCTTCCAGAAGAATTCGCAACACCATTTTGATGTGAACATTCCAACATGAAAATCTCAGTGATTTTGGTTCTGAATAGTCATATGAAGAACAACAAAAATTCGCGGTATTGCAAGCCACCTTGTAGGAGGAAAAACCAAATCGGCTCCGTATCGTAGTGATGTCAGACCACTCGTACGATTGTCTACGAATTGAAGCCAATTTGGAATTTAATCCAGCTAAAACTCTTGTAATGCACTAAATTTCTAGTATTTATATCATTATTGGGAACCTCCATCATGAAGATTATATTTATGTATATTTCCATATCTAATGTAATTGCGATTTCTTCGAAAATAACGGTGGGCTTAAGGGTTCCCCCCCCCCCCCCCAAGACTAAAGCAGTCCTTAAATATCGTTCACATAGATAAGTGCCTTTTGGGATTCCTAACTCCTTTTCACAAACATTACTCCGCCGCCCCAAACTGAAAATGGAAGATATTAGGCATATTTTGATTATTCTACTGAGACACGACAATGAAGAAATTGAATTTATAACTCAACCACGCAATGAGCGTTTGGGTTGAATTTCAGGTTTGTTTTTTTTTTTTTAGAGAGAGAGAGAGAGAGAGAGAGAGAGAGAGAGAGAGAGAGAGTAAGAAATGATGACTTCCAGATTTTCGGTCCAAAATCAAATGAATTTATATACGTTTTGCTTGTTTGAATTATATATTTTCCGGTCTTCTTATCTTCCATTTCTATAATTTAAGAGGGTTTCTTCGCAGACGGTTGGTCTCCTCTGCAACTCGGCCATTCTTTTTTTTTAAACTTTGTTTCTCGTGGAGTGATTTATTCATTCCATTAATCTTCACTCAACCGTTTCCTCATTTGTCTATATCTTCCGAGACGATGTCATTTCAGAGTTTAGTTAACCGAGTGGAAAATTGCCGGGGATGTTCATCATTTTTGTTGCATCGTTATTGAGCAATGGAGGTCATTAAAGCTATTTCAACTTTCTGATGTTTGAAAGTCTGCTAACTAAACTGATTGATGGAGAATTGGAGATGATTTATTTTATCAATAAGCAAACACTGGAGCTTCTTAGAGCAGTCAGTCGCCTCATACAAAACTCTTCTGACAAAAACGGACAGAATTTATGGACATCTATATACCAGTATACTGGCTAACTCTGAACAGACGGTTCATATCTAGTATTATACTTGATATAATGTGTTGTTTAATGACTATATTCGTTCGTTCGTTCGTTTATTTCCATTTTCTTAAAAAAATACAATCCATGCCATAAAAATAAGACATTTTTATTACACCCAAAATTGTGATTCCAATGGATGGGTAAACAAATATGACACAATGCGTTTATAATCTAGATAATTAAAGTGAAAATGAGAAAAAAAAGAGAAACATAAAAAGCCGTAAAGGCCTTTTCTAGTAAGTCCTCTAACGAAAACTCTCTTTTAGTACGAAGAAAATGTGTAAGACCCCTCCCCCAAAACGAACTAAAGAGTTAAACAATAAGATATGTCAATGAGGGGAACAGTTGGTATATACTCCAACATATTCCATATTGATTGACTTAAAGATGGCCTGTATTCTCGAAAGGCGCCTAACTTAAGCCCCCGCCTAAGTGTGGAGATTTAGGCCACCGAATTATGGAGAGCCAAATGTATATTGATTAATCTTACAAAATCACAATAGTTCTGGGACTAAATGCAAATACAAAAACCGACATGATAGAATTGATTTCTGATGATCATTTCATGCCAGAATTTTTTTTTCTTTATTTTGTTACATAAATATAGCAATTTATACGGGACTTAAGGGTAGACGAATGGCCTTCCATAAATCAGTAGCCTAAGTTAAGCCATGCTTAACTTAAGCCACTTTCGAGAATACTGGCCATAAGTGACATGGGTAATCAATAACTGGAATTGGTGGATTGCCTTGTCATTTTCACTATCCTTATATGTTCATGTAACCACAGAATATGATTTAGTGTTTATGGAAAGTGATTTATTTCCCCAGTGATGATCAGACGGTAATAAACATTATGTAGTTGAACTAATATTTTAAATCAAAAATGCTCTCATCCTTCCCTTTATCTATCACTGCCACACATTCACCTTCTCTCTCTCTCTCTCTCTCTCTCTCTCTCTCTCTCTCCGCCCCCCGTCTCTGTCTATCTCAATTATAATTATTTTTATATTTGCCAGTATTTTCCCTAACGTATTCACACATGTTAAATCATATTTCATTCTAAATTCTCGTCCTTGTTCTTCGTCTTTCTTCCGTTTCTCCACGCATCTTCCTAAATTTCCAACTCCTATTTTTTATTTTTTATTTTTATTTTGGGGGCTCTTCTTTCGGCTCCTTCCGATTTTACAAAGTCGCTTTTCGTTCCTACATCTTTCTTTCTAATGGTCCTGGATGGACTCCTCCAACTTGGTTTCCTCCCACCTGTACCCACAATTCTCTCATTCTCTATAGTACTATAGAACCTGAATTTCCTTCGTCTGGATCATACTCTTTCCATTGTTTCACCTTGCGTTTTTTGGGGTTTTTTGGGTTTTTTTTTTTTTTAATAATTCGTTTCAGTATACTCTCCTTTCCGAGTCGTCTTCCAAATCGTTCTCCTCCAATCCTCTCATACCAGCACCCCCCCCCCCTCTCTCTCTCTTCTCCGACACTTCGTTCTGCATCACTGGAAGATATCTTCGTGAATCGTTTCTTCTCGTTATGGACAGCATCCATCCCGCCCACGCTGGTCCTCGCAGAAACTGCGCAAAGGTCAAACAAATAAATATTGCTCCAATGTATATTTGTTATCATCATGGGTTTTACGCTTAAGTGTAACAAAATACAGAAGACATTTTCATGGCTCTGTAAACGATGTCTTTTAAAGGAGTCGTCCAAACAGATTATTTAGATAGATTTAATTTATGGCTTGCCCATTATCATAAATTTTCACGGGCACTTGATTTTATTTACAAACGAATGATTGTATTATTGCGTTTATCATCTTCTTGGTTTATATGTTCATAAGCAGCACTTTTGTAGCTGTTTCGTCGACGTTTCTTAAATTTTCACACACAACAAAGAAAAAGTTGGCTTAGAAATAGACATGATAAAGATATAATCTGATTGTTTTCGTTTGTCGGCAAACCAGACAATTGTATGGCATTAATGTCATTAATCCTCTAAAATCTATAGGCATATACTAACTAATCCTTTTAGATAAAACAGAAGTGTCATAAGCCATCATATGGTTTTAAAAAGAAAGTCTCTACAGAGAAGGAAATATGTAATTTCGATAAAATACAGGCCTAGATTTTATAAAATTTTTTTTTTGTTTTTTTGCAACTGCCCTTCTTTGAGGACTACTATTCTGGATTGAAAAGGTACTAACAATAAATTTAAGAAAAAGACACGACAGTAAAGTATTAATAATTATTCATGATTTCAATTCATTTAGAAAATAATATTCAGGCCTACTGGAAATTGCCATTTAAGTTGTTGAGCGTTGTTTCACTGATTGATTCCCTTAAAAAATTATTGTGTGTGAAATTTGTATTGTAAAATAGAAGCAGAGTTTTAAAGCATATCGTATACAGATAACCAAAATGAAATGACTTACATAAACAGTAGGAATGAAGGTGAATAAGACTTTGCCAAATTCAAAGTCAATTTTGTATAAAAAGGAAATATAAAATACAAAATACATTAAGACGATCAAGTATCCAGATGTCTATAAATTTTGTTTTCAAGGCCGATCGCTTGAGAGAATTATGGAACCCCAAAGATTATTGTTTTTCCCTTGTGATGAGAACAATTTCCACTTTCTTTTATTTCAGTGTTTGAATGTTATAAATATTGTTTACTCTCCCACTAAAATGAGAGAATGTGAACCGAAGGTATTACGAAAGAACATGCTTCCCTGATGAAAGTCGTATTCTCTCTCTCTCTAAAAAAAAAGAAAGAAAACACCCCCCCCACAAGAACATAAGCCACAACAACAAAAAAAGCAACAACCTACAATTCAACCCTAACGCTCATAACGCTCATAATGGTTGGGGCGATGGAGGGGGGGGGGGGGGACTTGTCCATTATGAACACAGCATATGTCTTTTTTAAATATGATATTGAATAAAATAAACAGTATTATTATGTGATATTATGGCTTGTCTATTATGGTATTGAATGAAAAAACAACAGCAATATTATACTATTGTAATATGTAAAAACTTAAAAATAATTAAAGAAAAACGAAAAAAAAAAAATTAGCGAGAGATATTGATAAGAGAAAGAGGGGTAGGTTATGTGAAAAATGCTATGAATTGAAATTAGGAGACAGACAAGTCAAGAACGCAATGTAAGATGAGAAAACAAGTTTACAGACTCGACTTGACCACACACACACTCGCATGTTGTCCCGTGCAACATTGTAATGTGGAGATTGTATAATCCCTTTAGGGGTGTAAACAAAATGGTCAGTTTGAATTTGTTTCTAAATTTCTGAAGTGATCACAATCAAGCGTCATTCCACCCTCAGGTTTGTTAGCGCTTCAACGGAAAATTATTTATACGTGGTGTCGAAGTCGAGGTAACGTTAACACGCGTGGTGTTTGTGGATAGAAATGCTCGTGGCAAAACTGCATGTGTATCCTTAGAGATTGCTCGACTGCTTGTAGATGCAAAGACCCATGGTATCTTATCGAAAAGAAATTGATTGACACGACGATTCTTGATAGAATTAAAGGTATAATATAGACACTTTGCCCCAAGTTGGGGGGGGGGGGGGGTTGTAGGGGCGGCAATGCCAACGCAAACAAATTCAGACCAAATTGTTATAGGATCACCAAAGAAAAGACAAGCACCAGGTGAAGTATGTTTTGCAGACAATGGGTGATTTCAAGTTCGGTGTTGAAAGCTGGTGTTGGTGTTGGGGCAAAACTAGCACCAGCCACAACACCAAACCTGAAATCAAGCTGGTGCTGGGATTGACTTCACTAAGTGTTGAGCTATAAATAATGTGATTGGTATTATTTTCATAAACCCAAATTCGGTGTAGGGGCTAGAATCAGCAGCCCAATTCACGCTCTCAACACCAACACCAACACCAACACCGAACTTGAAATCACCCAATGAATGAATGAATTTTAGAATGAATAACTTTAGATGGACTTTCATTATAGTTATGCTTGGAGATGATCCTTAAAATTCTGAAGATGATAATTATTGAGTATGTTGTAATGATGACGTCGATGGCAGTGGTATGGGATGATGAAAGCAAACGTTTTTCATCACTAACGTCCACGGGTATAGGGCGTATTTAGGGCGAGCAACCTACCGGAACTACACGAAAGCAAATTCTTATCACCACCAGGAACAACTAAGCAGAACTTTAAAGCTCATAGACAGTCTCGGTAGCAAAAATCATATTGGTCAGAAACTTATCTAACATTATTATACTATTCTCCTTTTATCATAAGACACATGTACGAGATTATTTAACATTCCATTCACGATTTCGAACAAATTTTAGTGTAAATATCTGTAAGAAACGCTTGGTAACGGCTTTTCACTGCCTCACGCTAAGACCATATCCACCCGAAGGTTCCCCGCACAATAAACTCAGCGCTTCGCACTATGTGCAGCGTATTCTATACACACAGCAATCCTCATGTGAGTAGCGTGTGTGGCCGTTGTTTGAATTTACATCCCCTCTTTTTTGGGTCAGGGATTTTTATTACTTTTCACCTCTCATTCGATAAACATTTCACTTAAGGAGGAAAAAACTTCACAGCATCTTAGTTATGTTAGTATCCTCCTATTTATTAAGTAAAATCAAAGAAATCTCACGAAAAGTTTTTGAGGGCTTACCAAAACTATCTGTTACCTTTAAAATGACCATTACAACATCACTCCCATCCTGTGAGAAGATATAATATAACGATTCTGTGGATATGAAATATGAAATTAAAACTACATCAAGTTTTTTTTTTTTTTTACTAATATTAACCCTGAAGCAGGAGCGGAAGCGAAACGGTGACTTCACCAGTGATTCCCAGCAGTTCCACAAAATTCGGGACATGATTTTCAAAATGTCTCCAGATTTGTCAAATACATACCCATATCTTGCAGCCCCAAAGGGTCATAACAAACAAGAGAATAAAACACCAAATTAATACAAGTCAACAACACCAGCGGGTCCGCCAATGGCTAGCGTAAACAAAACACAGCAAGATTATGGGTAACACCTGCCCCTTGTTTGAAGTTCAAAGTGATGGGAATTATATTAATAGGGGAGAGAAATTAGCCACAATCACTCCCCGTGACCCGGGGCGACTACTTGACCTCATAAGGGGTCAAAGGGCATAGGTCGTGTAAGCATACGTCGGCAAGCCTGTCAGAGCTAATTATTCACGCTTTGCCTATTTATTTTCATTTAAACATGATTTTTTTTCCCTTGTGATAATTCTACTCTGTGATCACCTACTTGCAGCTCTAAACTCAACATGATGGAGCACAATTTAGGGTGATCATTACGCATTGGCCCTGCCATGGTATTCCGCATTCTGAAAATTATGTTGAGAGTTTTCTTCACTCGTCACTCTCACGGAACAAACTTCAAATTTGCTAGACATAATAGATAAACTGAAAAAAAAGAGGACAAGGTGTCGATGATGAATGTGTTGTTTGTGGGAGCGTTGGTGAAGGCTCTTGACTCTCATACGAGAGGTCCTGGGTTCAATCCTTGCTCGCGTGCTTACTGTCCCTCTTACCCAGGTGTAAATGGGTACCTGACATTACTGAGGTAATAATAATTGCAGGGCCCTCTAGAAGAGTCTTCAACCCCAGAGATTTCAGGGAACAAATTTAAGAATATTTTAATTCACCAAATCAAACAAATTTCAATCAATTATAAGAGGCAGAGGCGTCGATCCGTCTTTCGGAGGGGGGGGGGGATGAAGGTGTATAGTACCCTTCATTATTTTTTTTAACGCCTCTTAATTACCAGCTTCTCATGGGTTACACGAAGCAGGGATAATTCGAAAATTTGAGTTTGTCATCATTTTTCGTTATTTTATTTTACACCTCCGAATTTATTGGTGGGCAAGACAATATGTTTGCCCCCCCCCCAAGATCGACGCCCCTGATAAGAGAGATTAATTGTAAACCCTTCTGTAAATTCTGTGAGACAATTGAGATGCAATTGATTGAGGATTATGTTTTATTTCTTTGGTTCTAAACCTAGGAGATACAGAGCTCGAAAGTCTTAGTATATAGATAAGCAAAAAAGTACCAATCGACTTTTTGGAAATTTCAAAACGGGTTATGCTCGTTATTTCGAAATTTCATAATCCTCGCGGAATGAAATAGAAGCAGTGAACTTGATATTTAGACTTTGTCACAGTTGGTATTTGGCTAATGGCTGTGCGTCAATCGCTGAACTTTCATTACCCACCATGGTCATGATGGTTCTTATAGGAGTGTCTTTCTTCTTCCTTTTTTTTTTCATCCGCTTGTTAAAGATAAAAGTTGAGTTCTGGTCAAGAGATTACATTATGAAAGAAACTGTCTAATATAGCAATGGGGAAAGGCTGATCATGTCTACACAAGGACTGATGTATACTGTCTTGGAATCAATAAAGTATTTACCAAATCTCGCTGCGAAAAAAGCGAATACACTGCACAGAGAAATATGGGACTGCATGCAAAGTCATGTGGCATGAATGTTAGACCCGAACACTATTTCTCGTAATATTTTGAATATGAGGACATTTCATGGGCAATCCTTTTCAGGGGACATTTCTTGAATGATGATCTTCCAAACTGACATAAAAGGAATTAGAAAGGTCACAAATTATTTTTCACCTTTCCTCAGAACTCAACTTCCTGGGCATTGATTAACTTTGCCCAGAATTGAAAAAAAAAATCACTGTTCCAGCTAATGCTGTAATCATAATTGCAAACCTTTAGCTCAGACAGGAATCGCCTGAGTTTTATAAGCTGATCGGTCGTTTATATATCAAGATATTTACGATTGAACAGTGATGTCGGGATAGAGTACCACCGAACCCTAAAGAACTCTTACGGTTGGCATACCTCGCTCTATCACAGAATACCGTACGGGCTGGAAAGCCGCTCTGAAATCGCCAAGCGCTGGTGCTTGGTTTTTGTGACTGCAGCGCAGCGGAGAAGCCGAGCGACTTGCGCTAGCGATTGATCGCGATTTTCTCTTTTTTAGGATAGTAAACGGGTTCCATGTTCTCTCATACTTTCACATATCCTTAATTATATATGTAGTTAGAGGACTGCACACAATTCACTGGCATTTGAGCTGATTTTACAATTTTTCACAAAGTTAATCAATCACTTTAATTAAAGAAGGGTGCCGGAAGTGGTGAAGGGGGCGGGGGGGGGGGCGGGGGGGGGGGGGGGGAGGGAGGGGGGGGGGGAGGGGAGGGGCAGCTCTTGGAGGTTGGGCATTTAAAATGTTCCGGGCCAGGAGAATGTTTGTCATGCTGTGATCAACAACTGGCATACTCGTGGGGGAACATTTTTTCAACTTCTAAGAGGAGCGCTTGTCCATCGTCAATACCTTAATTTGACAGTATGATAAACTGTTCCCTGTTTTCCACGACTAACGATTTCTAAAGTTCTTCCTTAATCGTCAGCATGAAAGATTAATGGACTTAAATGGATTTTCTGGAAATAAGACCCCAAATGAGATGATATTTTTGTGCATGAAATGGGTTTATCTACATGACCTTTGACCTTCACATTATGATCAATAGGTAAGATATTGATTCTGGACGGAGTGGTTACAATATAGGGGGCGATGGTAGCCTACATGTGATTGGTTTTAACTGACAAAATATGGAATAAAGCATTGTTCAAAAATCTTCTGATGGTTTTGAGAAAAGTGTGAAGGACGAAATGAAAATAGATTCAGATTTCAGATTCAGATTCAGATTTTAGATTTTATTTCATTACATTTTCATTTTTTCAAAGTATATAACAATAAGTATTATGAATCTGACAATATTCAAAATAATTGACAACACAACTTAGTGCATAAACATTTTTCGATCATTACAAGCAAAACAAAGTGCATTAAAGTTTGAGTTGTGAGAGAAAAAAAAAAGTAACATCAATGAAGACTACTTAAGATTAATTTTATGAAAATGAGAATGAAAACAGAGACCAGCTTAGAAGCAAAGCTTGTAGAAGCGCTGGTCCCTGGCAAAAAGATGAAGCATGAATACAGTACATAAAAAGAACTAGACTGGGCAATCATGCATAAAATGCCCAATAAAAGGGAAAAAAGAAGAAGACAGATACATGGCCTTGGAAAGCAAACAAATTATAGACATAACACACTTGCTATAGAAGAGAAAGCACTGAGAAATATTGTAAACACAAAAAGCTGGAAATAGTAATAGGAAAATAGTAAAGTTTTAAAGAAGTAAACTTTACAAAAGACGGAACAAGAATGACAAAGTGACAGGTGGGGGTTAGGACGGGAGGGTGGGAAAGGGACAAGATCTTGAAGGTTTCATTTCGTCTTTAGATTTTGCTACACAGGTAAACAACAGTCGTCATCAGGATCACTGAGGGATCAATGTTCATAAAAAGCAATTAGTGATTTTTTCAATTTACGTTTGAGCGTACTTAAACTTATACTGTCTCGTATATTTAAAGGGAGGGAATTCCAAAATTTAGGAGCAGTAAATGAAAAAGTATTCTGGGTTAATGCTGTACGAGTTCTTGGCAAGTGATACAGATTTATTTGTCTAGTGGGATAATGATGTATTTCGTTATTTACTGTAAATATATTATTGAAGACAGTGGGCAATTCGTGGTTATGATACTGAAACATAAGTACAGCAAGGTTGAGGCGATAAATATCATAAATTTTTAGTACATTATTAGAGTGAAACAGACCATCTGTGTGGTGGCGATAATTAACATTACTTATAATTCGCATAGCCTTTTTCTGTAATAAAAAAACTCTGTCTAACAGGCATGCCGCACTGTTTCCCCATGCTAATATTCCATAATTAAGATATGGTAAAACCAGTGTGGAGTATAGTGATAAAAGAATATTTGGCGGAAAAGACCATTTGAGTTTATTAATCATACCAATGTTTCTGGATATCAATTTACATACATTATCAATATGATGCTTCCATGAAAGTTTATTATCTATTATTGTGCCTAGAAATTTTGTTTCAATCACCTTCTGTATTTGTATTCTGTATTAAGAAAAATGAAAGTGAGCGTTTGACAAATGAAAGAGATTGAAAGAAATATGGAGGGGTGATAGATAGTGAGAGAGAGAGAGAGATAGAGAGAGAGAGAGAGGGGGGGGGGGTGCTTCAGGTGGATGGCATGATATTCATGATATCAGAGCATGCAAAAGATTATAAACCCCTATTTAATTCCCATATCCATGCATAAAAAGTAAATGTTTTTATTCGAGAAGTTGACTTACCGGTATATAGGTCAAACCAGGGAGTTATTCGTCATTAGGTACTCGTGTTTCGCAATAAAAGCGACGAAATAAAAAAATAAAAGCGATGTTGTTGCCATATCCAAGAGTGCTGCGTCCTCGTTCATTATAATTACGATCATGAATCAATAATTATACCGCCTATTCTATTTTCATCATGGATTAATCTATCGATTATTCGACTCACGTGTTACCAAAACATCAGTCTAATTAAAACATCAACTTCATGACAAAGATGGCAATTCAAGCGACATCTGAATTGTTTATGTAGATCACTATGATAACGAGCATGCATCAGGGTCCCGTTTCATAAAACTTGTCATCAGTAACAATTGCCACATTTCTATGACAAATTTGCTCTCAGCCAATCAGATGCACGAATTTCAGTAGCTTATAACAAATATCATAACTTGTCCTTGATAACAGGTTTTATGAAACGGGACCCTGCAGGTATCGATATAATATCGTCTGCTCAGAGCCAAAAGGGCGTTAACCTATATTTCGCACGGGTTTAAAAGGCCTTCTGGCTCTCAACAGATATAGTCTCATTTATTGTTCCGAGGGCTCAATGTGGATACCACAGAGGCCGGTGCTGGTATAGAGGATTTCACCTAGAAAAAAAAAAGAAGAAGAAAAAAAAAAAATCATCAATTTTCACAACCATCGATTTTCAGATCCAACCTTTTAAAACGAAAACAAAGGTTGTTCTCGGGTAGGTGTTCTTGTATATGGGCGTCTCAATCACTTTTTGGTGATGAATTCAACCACACATTTTAGCCTTGGTGAAAGAGAGTCATGGAAACTAAAAAATAGTTCGACAGTTAATTGCTGTGCAATTTTTTTTTTTTTTTTTTTTAATTTAAAGAAATGAATTCCCAAAAGAATAAACAAACGAACAAAAACAAGCCGTCGTATTTCTTTTGATGTCAATGATGAATGGCAAGATAACAGTGTTCTTTTTATTTATTTAATTTGTTCATTTATATATATATATATATATATATATATATATATATATATATATATTATTATTTATTTATTTTTGCTCGTCAGATATTTTTCGAACTTGTGACACCTTGCAATACTTCTTGGATACGCCTCTGAAAATGTAGGCCTATGGATTTTCAAAACATTATTTTTGAAACCATCCAAAAGATGAACGGGCTTCCATTGTACTTTCATATTATTGCTCCTTGGTGCATCATGCACTTGGAACACCGGGCCTTTATCATCTTATTTTCGAAGCAAATATTTAGGGGCTCGTGGCAAGCTTAAAACCATGTTCGTTGCAAAATATAGGCCATTTCAATTTGGAAGATTGACACGGTAAAGACAGCATTCCTATAAAAATAAATGTGTGATTGACATAATTATGTTGTAACTGAAGGTTGGGCGGGGGTGTGGGAGCTGTAAAGAGTGCGTGTCGAAATAACAGTGACGTAGCGTGGGTCTAACTATTAGGGGGAGGTGGTCTTGCTAGGCAGATGAAATGCAACAGAACAAAGCTAACAAGTGAGAAAATGGAATGGGAGGGGTGGTATTATCTGTTTCCATTTCCACCTCCCCCTTTCTTTCCCTCTATTCTATCTTTTTTTCCTATTTCGCTATTAAATTTGGGGCACGAGGGGCACGTGCCTCCGTAGCTACGCCACGGAGTGTATGTCGAAGTATTAATATATATTCTTTTAACCAAAGAGGAGGAGTGGCCATGCCTGCAATACTTCTGAATTTCACGAGCCACTCAAAACCTCGGGGTACGGTTTACTTGGAAATATCCATCAAAAAAGCAAATTGCCAAAATCACCAAAAACAGCAGGAACAAAAATGCCACACTGTTGTGAACTTTTTTTTAAAGATCTCGCGTAACAACCGCAGATTGTAGGCGACGTTTGCAGGCGGCTGAAGTGTTGGGGGTTAATTTTTGAAAGCCGCTGGATGCCAATTCATATTTTCTTGTCCATCTGCAAGATGTCTATCGCGATATTTACTTAATCTCACATTTTCCTTGATTTAAATAATTTTTGAAAATATTACAAGTATTTATATCATTACAAATTACATCTTCATGAAAATTATACTGTGGAAAATTATATTTACATGTACGAATAATCTGGGTGTTTTGTTTTTGTTTTTATTTTGTTGTTGTTGTTGTTTTTTGGTTTGTTTGTTTGTATTTGTTTTGTTTTGTTTTGTTGGGGTTTTTTTTTTTGGGGGGGGGGCACAAATTTCAAAACTCTCCAAGCAGTTTATCAACATTGAGCGGTGCTGAATTCAACTATATAATTCGACCGAGATTTTATTTGTTCCAAGATTATTAATTTTCTTCTTTTCTGAACAAGGAAAATGTTCATGAGCTTTTTTTCTGGACCGCTTCTTTCATTTGACTGAAGCCTCTACGTGTCCTTAGAATCCACTAAAAGCAACAACAACATTAGCTAAAATATGATTATCCTTATCATAATCACCTCCGAACTTTTTCAGTGCTCGAAAGAGGAGAGAAAGCATGGATGTAAATGTATATTACATCCGGAATATATAATTTGCTTGAAGTTGAATCCCATTCGAAGTACAAGTTTAAGGTTTACTGAACACACAGTGCTAAGCTATAGGATTTTGTCATCAACTGACCGATCATATTTCACTTGCCAATTACGTCTGTCGCACTGCCGAATCCGTGGCAAAGTACTATCCTCGACCAGGGCAGTATTAGTGTTAATTTACAGTAATAGATAATCAGGCATTTACAGTACTACTTTATGGTTTTTGAGAATATTTTTTCTACGAATTGAAAAATTGAAAACCCGTCTGTTGTTGGTATGGTGCATGATTAGGCCTATATTCTTCAATTTTGAAAATATAAGTATGTATATTTTAAGCCAGGTCATTAAAGGGATTCGGTAACTTTGTGGAGGCTTGATTTAATAAATTGTTCAATTTTGATATCTGTCTTGTATAATGATGTTCAGAATGATAAATAAATAGTCAGGCATAGAAAGGTTTTCAAATATACTCCCATTTACGAAAGCGTATGGCCATACGCTTTAGTCTAACACTGAGTCTATGGGGGAAAATGAGTCTGGCATTTCCGGTCACTTGCATATGTTTACTTTTGTGAAGCACATGATGATTTTGAAGTGCGTTTTTTTCCCTGGGCTTCATTTTTACACCATATTACATACACTGATAGCATGTAAGGCCAGGCAGTTCATATTTTATCAAGCCTCTACAAAGTTACCAAATCACTTTAATATGCAGTTTGAAAAAAGGACATTTTTCATTATTTTGTCGGACAAAATTAATTATTGTGTCCGTCTGCTTTACAATATTATTGGCAGGCAAACTGGAGGGGGAAAACACAGCGTGCATATATATTTTAACAAAATATTTCACTCGCTGTATTTATTTCCTTTAGAATTGCCAATGTCATTTTGAATCTGAAGGGTATAGGCCTAGATTTTCCTGCAACATAAAATTTTGTTCTTAAAAATGCATCCATGTCTCATGGTATAAGAGCCAGCAGCAACAATTTATCCTTCAACAGCAGTGCATCGTTGTCTATTTCTTTGATGATTTCTCAGAATTTCTGCATTTTCTTTTTTTCGACGGCGGCTTTAAAAGTGAGCCTTGGAGCGTTGCGGTCATGGTCTTTAAGCCCAGACCCGCCCCAGATATTAATATGCTCTGGACTCTGGCGGCAAGCTTGAGTTTGATTATCGATGCATGACCAGTATTAGAACTATTGGACTGTGTGCAACAGACCGGTTCTGTAATGTATACAAATTTATGCACATTTCTTCTCTGAGCACCTAGTGACAAGCTATTCCATTAACCTGCTTTTTATAAATGAGCCTCAATGCTTGGAATCCAGTTTGCATACATTACTTGTTGCTAAGTCCGGCAAGCCTCCGGCAAGCTTTCAGGTTGTCAAGAACAACCTTTGTGTGAAAGGTATGTATAAAATTTGCATACATTACCGAAGCGGTCTATTGCAAGAATACTGACATGGAATCGCCCTGATTATCTACCGGAATGTTTTGGATTGAATACAGTGGTGTAGGTATTGGTGCACCTGCCACCCCATCCCACCTCCCCCCCCCCCCCCCCCCCCCCCCCCTCCGAATAGCGAAAATATACAACAACAACAAAAAACAAAAAAAAAGGAGAGGAAGGAGAATCGGAAACAAAGAGGGAAGGCAACTCAGTGGCCTAGTTTTCTCGAAGTTTATCCACCTCGAAGGACCGGTGCCCCCCCCCCCCTTCCCGTGGTTGAATCATTACGCCATTGCTCGGTTAATAGATTGCGATTATTTTGCAGTCATTGCAAGAACGATCCAAGGGGCATCATGATAGATAGATTGATAGATAGATTGATAGATAGATAGATAGATAGATAGATGGATAAATAGATATAGAGATTAATAGATAAGTAGATAGATAGATAGATAGACAGACAGATAGATAGATATATATATAGATAGATAAATAGATAGAATTAGATAGATAGATAGATAAATGGTACATTGATAAAAAATAAAACAGACATCATTGTGGCAAAGCCTAATTGCGATGATTTTACAATGATCAAAGTGCAAACAAAAACGGCAATCAGAGGCTTACAAAAATAGCATAATATTCAACGAATGATATTTTGTATCATATCTTTAGAGAATTTCTATATAGATAATTGATTCGAGTTACTATTTCGATAAATCAAAAGTTTTGTATAAGTGACACTGTAAAAGATATATCAAACATTTAAAAGCACTGAGTTGATAATATATTCATAGATATGTGAAGAACTGGAATTTCGATTGATTTCAATTATTTAGTCCTTTATTCAAAGAAAATTATAGACACCATCTATTTTTCTGTTAGAGACGGAGTTTTCATTCAGTGACCATGCAGCCAGACCCAACTTCGGAAAACCGAGCACAGGTATATACTCCGAAAACGGCGTATGAATATAGAGCCCTCATCGTTCAGTGCGAGGCAGTGTGTACAAAAGGCATGAGGAAAATCTTGCAAGTCAACCAGCCAACGATATATAAATTATTAAAAATAATGCTGCGTGTCAATTATCTTCAAAATCCTTGAATGATTCGTCATAATGAAATATCTTTCAAATGACAAACGTTTGAAATAAATATATCCGCAGCATTATTTTTGAAAAATATATTATCAACAGCCGGTCGACATTGCATGATTTTCCCCATGTCTTTTGTGCACACTGTCTCGCACTGAACGATGAGGGCTCTATATTCATCTTGCTCCATACGCCGTTTTCGGAGTATATACCTGTGCTCGGTTTTCCGGAGTTGGGTCTGACTGCCATGACGATAATGATCGAGTATCTTCTCAATTATAATATTTCCGATTGCAAGAACAATGATGGAAGTATACTATGATCATTTCACTGAAGATTTAATGATTGAGTTATCAAGTCATTGATTGACTCATTCATTCATTGATTTTTTTTTTTACTGTTTCATTAACTATGAATACTAATTATATTATACTGAACATCGATTCGAGCCCTATTCGAGCGACTTGTTATTGAAAGACTATTACCCTCTGCGCAGTTATTTTCCATTATTACCTTTGGATGACTATAGTATGCAAAATATTAAAGGCCATTTCGATGGAAATGGCAATCTTGAATTAATGTTATCATGCACAACAATAACTTGTATATCTCTTTTTAGTGAAAATTTAACGTAATATGTATCTTGCAGGCATTCTCTACTTTGCATTATGGCATCAAGTATAAATTGGTCACAAATAGGGTCTTCGTATCATAAAAGTTCTTATTTGAGTCGTGATGGAAACATTATTTCACCAGCTGTAGACTATTATAGAACATGCATTTTGAAATATCGCAATGGATACCTCTTTGCTTAGGGGATGTGTGCTTTGGGGGGGGGGGGGGTGATGAATTATTGACGGAGGACTACATGAGTCGCGTGCACTCGGGCAATTTGTGCATACACTGACAATCATGTTCTGCAAAACTCATGTTGCTTTTTGTTCCGGCAAACTAAATTCGCAAACCGCAGCGAGTACAATACATCCATATTTGGGGTGAGGGTGTCGAAATACGATACGATATTAATCCCTGAATGATTCGATCAAGTGGTCGCCCCTCAAAAACTCCGTCTACAAATGACTTGGAACGGTTAAAAAGACTGGATTTCGCAGTGTACGGATGGATTTTATTTCATTAATGCCGAACAGATGTTTCGATTCGACGCGACGTTGGTCATTTTTATAGACGATTCATGAAACAATGAGATGTCTAAAAAGATTGGTTAGAGATTTGCTAATGTCGTGGAACTTATTGTTTATGTGTTGTCATTTTAATGAATCTATTGTCCTTTTTGTAATTCGTTCAAATATCTTAATACCACTAGAACTATGTGTCACATTTCAATTGGCAATGATTCGCCTATTATATCTCATTCTAGTTTGGACTATTCCTGTCAAGTCAGAAATATTCTGCTTTTTAACAAAAATACAGGCCTTTCTTGATTCGCATCATTCGTTTTTATCCCCCAAAGGATGCATAAATAAATGAAAATCCTCAGATCTCAAGGAAAATTGAGGGTGGAATTTACCCCTTTTTCGGAAATGAAGTATACCCAAGTATAAGAGATATTATACATGTATATTATATATTACTTCAGCAGTGTGAAATGGTAAAAACACACTCATCTGAATATGATGCTAAAAGTATTATTATGATTATGCCAGTGCTATTTTTCTTTCCAAATGATTTAATCTATCAATTGGAACCTTTACCTTGCAAAAAACTCCATTTAATTACAAAGTTTCAATTTTTTTTTAAACGTGTACAAAATATTTTGTTTGGTTGCAATTTGTATACATGTTTTACTTTGAAGGAGTAAAGGATTTTCAATTTTCTGAAGAACGAAAGTCGTGATCACGGCTGATCCAGGATCCATTAAACCCCGGGGGGGGGGGGGGGGGGTGGAGGTGGGGAGGGTTGCGCCATTCCGAAAAATCTATGACAACCCAAACATTTTCAGTTGCCTTTTCGGGTCTAAAATTGGAAAGCGGGGCACACAGGAACACAATTAGGGGAGGCACATTTTTTTGCTGTTATTGAGAGAATGGCGGCGGGGGTATGGGCCTGTTGGCCGGTCGCGCCTTCCTAAACTCCGTCACTGATCGTGACAATACGTTAAGATACATTTATCTTTCCACGCGGACCAGTCGTAATTACGGCCTCGTATTCACCTGTCCTGACGTTGAAATATATAGGCAGACAAGATTATCATTGCGGTAAAAGAATAAAGTTAGGAATGTATCTTTATAGGGCATGGAAAGGAGTTTGGCCTAGTGATGGCATCGTCCCAATTTGGTTAATGGGTACTTAATTTCGGTTAGAGTGTATTATTCCGGAGGTTAAAGCTCATGCATGGGCCCGCATATCGGCACAACATCGGTGGCGGTGGTGGTGGGGGGGGGGGGGGGGGTCGTATTCCCCAAATTCGGAACGACCTCCCTCCCCCGTCTTTCGTCCGTACTCCCACTTCTGAGTTCTGTGCTTGTCCTTATAGGTTCTTCCACTGCCTTTTCTATTGACTAATGTAAATTTTCACTTTTGATTACATTGAAATTGTAAGTTATTGATTATGATATCTGTATTCGATATTTGAACTATATTATACTTTCAGTTGTAATGTTCATGGCAGATTTCTGCAGTATTATGAAATAAATTCATTCAATTCATTCATACAATGGACCTGCATGACTTTACTGACTCTTTCGGGGGGGGGGGGGGACCCTAAAGACATACCTCTTCAATAACTGAATAATTTTTAAATTTTATTTATTCATTTATTTTTTATTCATTTTATCATTATTTTTTCTTTTGGGGGGGGAGGGGTGTTTCCTTTTTTTTTTTTTTTAAATATCAATATCTTTGATGTAAAGAGCATGGAGCAACATTTTATTGGATTTTGCTCTGTGTAAGAAACAATAATTATGTCTACATGTATGTGTATGTGTGTGTGTATGTGTATGTGTGTGTATGTATGTAGGAATTAAAACGATATAAACCAAAAGGATCAATATATCCATTTAATATTCCTTCAAAAATATCAAATATTCGGTCTCTAAAATGGAGCGGAGAAGTATCTTCATATCAAAACTTAAAACACTGCACTGACACTGGTGAAGTAGATCTATACATTATATGTATATTAGTAGCAAAGTGGGCCTATATACTTATACCATGCAGCATATACCTCATTAGTTAGTGCCGCCCCATCAGTTAGATTTAATGACGGATACCAATCTCATTTTAGCATCATCATCATCATCATAATCATCATCATAAATAATAAGGCAACATTGTAATAGTATACTACAACGTGTAAATACGATTTTTTTTAATTGTTTGATATCTGACAAATACAGGTTGATTTGACAGGATATGAAAAATAATCACTGGTGGTCTGGTTTGTTTATTGACACCCCCACCCCCTCCCCCACGCACATCCCCGGAGATGTTTGGTGCGTTTTGGTAAAAGGAAAGAAAGAAAGAGCAACTGCCCCATCCCCCCCCCCCCCCGGGATCGAGACCCCTGTGTCCAGATAGAGTATAAATAAATAAATAAATAAATAAATAAATAAATAAATAAATAAATAAATTTCTGAAGGAGTAGATGCATATGCTAAAAGATAATTTCTAAGTTTCTATACGACTTAGATCCCGTGAGGGAAGAGTTATACTGACAACACCCACACTGTATGCTTTAGCGGTCATGGTCATTGATGATGATTGCGCTGAAGAGAACGGGAGGATGAGAGGTATGCAAGCCGCTGCGCTCCCGGTGTGCGGCCAGCAATGATGGGGACGTCTGACCCACGTAATTAACATTCTTCCGAGCTGAAATCACCGGCAGAATTGAGAGGGGGTCCGAACTTTTAGCCCCATTATTCAGAATAGTCCTGCAGTTGTTCCTACTGTTTCAGTGGACAGTGGCATAGCGTGTATCCAGTGGGCAGTGGCGGGAGGGGCGGGAGGGGGCTTTCTTACTCATCGGATTAGACGGGTGTAATGCGGAAGGTAGTAATCCCCTCTCAGCCCTGGGTACGGCAATTCATCTTCTTGCCACATTCTTATTTTTCTCTCTCTTTATCTTCTTTACCATTCGTTAGGGGAGTAATTGGGGTGGAGTGCCCCCTGCCCCCCCCCCCCCTCTCACCCGCGCTGCGCCACTAGGGATGATCTGCATCCATTTGACATTGTTTGGTGATTGTGGTTTCATGTTTAATTATTAAGTACACTTCATAGTGAGAAGTAAGGGAAGTGGATGTTTTTCTTCAAGCAAAAACCGTACTCTCTGAAACTGTGAGACAGGTCTCCCGTGGATAGCAAATGCGACACAGCAGGCTCCATTCTGTAACTGGGACCTTCTTGTCTTAACTGGTTATCTTGTCGGGCTGAACGTGCTTTTTTTTTTACATATAGCATCCTCCTTTTTAGATATAGCCGCCGCAACAATGCCTTCTCATCCTCCTTTATCTACGTTCTTCCTCCTTAGAGGAGCCTTGGTCGAATGGAAAAGTCACCGGACTATAGACCACATTTGTACGGGGTTCGAATCCCTTGACAGCGACACTTACGTCCTTTGGTAAGATATTGAATGAAAAAAAAAATTGAAATATTACAATTGCCACGCTCGACCAAAGTGATGTTTCTCGGATGCTCAAGCACGTTATCAAGGCTAAAACGTAGTAAATACTAGTGTTCAGTTATTTTTATCATCTCTCTACCTCTCTTCCTCTCTATTTCTCCATCTATCTTTAACCCTCCTCTCTCTCTCTCTCTCTTTCTTTTCATCCCCTCTCCACCCT
This sequence comes from Heliocidaris tuberculata, assembly GCA_025618425.1. NCBI lineage: Eukaryota > Metazoa > Echinodermata > Echinoidea > Camarodonta > Echinometridae > Heliocidaris > Heliocidaris tuberculata. Next base: position 17,043,692 of record CM046844.1, on the reverse strand, counting down.
CCCTCCCGTGTCCACATTCTCATTATCCTTGCATTTATCATCATATCTGGGTCAAAAATCGCCTTCTAGTCGCCAAACCCGGGTCTTGAAAACGTATCAATATCCGACTCCCACCATCTCAGATTGTGTGGCGCTTTCTGTCATGCAAGTTCTTCTCAAATACCACCTGTTTTGCGGACGAAAACTTCCTCCTTTTCTCCCATATCAAATCAAATTTTGGAAAGCATAAATAAACCTGCTTAAACAATCATATTTTTTTTAAACTGTGTGGTTTGGTACCAGCTTGTAAACAAAACCATCTTGAAGTTTGGTAAAGTGTGTCTTACCCTAGTATGGATCCTTCAAGCCCTGTTTGTATGTTTTTTGTTCATTTGTTTGTTTGTTGTTTGTTTGTTTTTGTTTTTCTTTGTTTGTTTTTTAGTGTCGGTCGGACCTGGATACCCCTTTAGACATTGAGGAATAGAGAAAAAATTAACAAATGAACAAATGGACCATGCGTTCTTTTTAAATGAAGATATCACAGAGAGGGTTCAGAGGAACTTACGTGATTCGCAGCTTCCCGCCCGAACATGGACGTAGGGGGGAAATTTTCGAGAGGGGAGAGGGGGGGGGGGGGGGACGCTTTGTGCCCGAATATCAACTTTGCAGTTTCTACTGGGGGGGGGGGGGGGGGTGTACAGAAATTACATATTTGGGCACCTCGCTGCCCAAATGTGAAGATATTCGGCACCTCTCTGTCCGAATGAGGCGTATATGCAACTGAATGAATACGATTGAGACTACATTAACATCGAGAATAATTATTTAAATTGATGGAAGTCATTCTCCGTTGTTTTTGTTGTTAACTTCAGTTAAGCGTAAAATCATATTCAACAGGTGAACACTTTGTCTGACCTAGGAGCGGTGCAAAAGCCCTTTCTCAAAATCATCTCTGCATGTCGGCATTTATATTTCAGGCCAATGAGAATCATTATCTGGCGATAATGAAAATGATCTCTGTCATATCGTTGGGTTCAACGACTTGCATTACAGTCGTATCCGAGCGTTAGACTTGGGCAGAATGGTTTTCCAGATTAATTTCTTCCTAAAATTGCCCTCACTATTGAGAAGATTTGATAAACAGTTGTCGTTCCCTCTCTAGAAACACTTCTATCATTGTTCGATTTTATGCAGAGAAAGGGAGAGAGAGAGAGAGAGAGAGGGGAGGGGGAGAGGCAGGGGTGGAGAAATGGGAGAGATGGATAAAGTAGAAAAGAGAGAGAAGGGAGAGAACAGGGAATAAGGGTCGAGGGAGAGAGATTGGGAGAGGGGGAAAAAGATAAAGAAATATATAGCGGAATAGAGAGAGAGAGAGGAATAAAGTGTGAAATAGAGAAGAGAGAGAGAGAGAAGGGGGGAGGTAGGGGAAAATATATATATTTATTTTTTTACTCTTCAAAAAGATCTGTCAGGATATTTTTATAACGTCAAGTTGACAACTGTATTCATTTCATACCATATTTGAAATCATTTAATATCAAACAATGACATTCCCATTCTGGAAACGCAGGTCCCTGTACACGAAATACCCTAGGGGATTCGTGGTTTGGGATACGTTATCGGTGACCGATCGATGAAGGATTGCGGGCACTGGCGTAGCCAGACGTTTTTAACATGGGGGCACAGCCGGGGGAGGGGGGTGTCACACAAATTCATCAGAGTCACATTGTCACACATATACACATGACCATTTATTAGTGGATGGACATGGGGCATGGCCCCCTTATGCCCCCCCCCCCCCCGCCCAGCCCTGCTGCACCTAGTATTTGACAGGACAGGGAAATTATATTTTTTAAAAAATCGAATCAGTTGGAGTAAGAAATTTAAATAATTAAGAAAATCAAAACCACTTCACACACACACACACACACACACACACAAATACAACTCTGCAGTGGAAAGGCGAATCTTTTATCGGTTATTATGTACACGATTAAAAAAAAAGACCTTTTAAGTTAAAGGAGAATTAAACCCCCCAAATAAATGTATTTTAATAGAAGCAGAAAAATCAAAGAAGCATAGTGAAAGGTGGAGAAAAAACGGACAACTAATGAAAAAGAGTTGTGAATATTTGAAATCCTAAAATCGCTTATTTTATGTGCTATACTTACCAATTGCCTTATACAATTATATTGTAAAAATCCTCTTTCCTTGAATATATTTTAGAAAATTTGATTTTTGTATTATAGGTGGTGTTCATAAATTTATTCCTCACAGTATATTTCAAGCAAAATGTTGATAATTCAATTTTTTTGTTGTTTAAAAGCTGAAATCTGATAATTTTCTTACTTATTACTTATAAAGAGAGAGCGCAAAAACGTCATAGCATCTCGTTAGCATATGAGTATGGTGCCAATTTCATTTAGCGATTTTAGGTTTTTAAAATATTCATAACTTTTTTTATTCTTTATCCGTTTTTCCTCAAACTTTCAGTTATATGCTTCTAAGAATTTTCTGCTCTGTCTAAGTGCATACAAGTTTGGGGTTTCTCCTTTAAATTATTACAAATAAATCGTTATTCTTCCTGTAAGATGTAACGTTCATCGCAGTTCAAAGCCCCAGTTGTGTCGTGTTCTATCATTTGGTTTAAACGTAGAGATGGGGATTTTCTCAGCGACAATGTCCAAAATATCTTCTCAAACTATCCTGTCTCCATCTTCTTATTCACTTATTTGTTAACCCTTTTGAGACAACTGACCACATTTTGTGGTTTGGCTCAATAACTTTTGATTCAGAGCTCTAAAAAAATATACCAGATGCATGAGTAGAAAGAGCAAAATATTCTGCACACACTGTGTCCATTTTTGTTGCAGGATCACATTGCGTTTAATGCCAGGAATTTTAAAAAGGAGAATAATCTATAAAATGCTTAAATTGGCAACACATTGAGTCGTTCAAAATCATTGTTTTTTATCAAAATTGGCAATTTTTTCAGCTTTTTGACAAAGTCCCCAACCATGTATATTGTTTTCAAAGACATTACACCTTATAAGAAACATACAGCATTAAAAGAAAATTGTCACTGTTGCCAATTTGAAGAACAAAATGTGATCAATTTAGCCCTGAAATATTTCCTGTCATGAAATGGTTAAGAGAGGGAAAGATAGCAGTGGCTACTATAGTTGGAAGGGAAACGATAAAGACGTTACTGCACATACCTGTGGAAGCATTCACCCCACATTCCATGTATGTCTTTTGCATTATGTCCTTAATTTTCACATTACCCATTTACAAATAATATTGTCAGTCAATATCCATCTAATTTGACTCGACTTTTCTCTCAGTAAGTTCCCACGATACCCCTCGATATGCAGACAACGTTTAGGCGTGAATTTTATCACATAATCCTTGTCCTGAATATCTGAACCAATCAACAAAGAAATCGTCACCCTCTCCCTTCATAACTCATCAATCGATGACGACACTATTCTTTGTGACGTTTTAATTCAAGTGACGTTAATCGAGGTCGACGCTTCGTTTTGATTGGCTATTGAACTCCAAGTCACATTTAGCGCCCTCTTTTTTTTTTCTTTTTTCTTTTCCAGTAAGAAATGACAAAAAAGGGTGTCTGAAACTATCCATCAAATAAGCATCACTCAGATTTATATGTTTGAGTCGATGACAAAAGATATCTTTGTTGGGATGAAATTGGGCCGAGTCGCCTTGACCAGCAGGCTTGAACGAATAAATATCTAAAATTAAACATGATCACTTATACATCTTAAAAATGACTCTAACAGACTAACACAGTCTTGTTACGAAATACACTAATATGATGGTGGTGGTGGTGGTGGTGGTGGTGGTGGTGGTGGCGGTGGTGGTGGTAGATTTCCAGCTACGTAAAAATGAATGTAAATCTCAAATATTCATTACTTGCATGATAATTTTATCAATTTTACTAAATCACACACACACACACACACACGCGCGCGCGCACACACGCACACACGCACACACACGCAAACACATTTGTTTTCACAATCGTCATTTGCTTTAAAAAATCATCTAAGTAAACATAATAAAGTGTACTGTTGTCTGTAGGTAAGATGCATTTTCGATACTTGACACATGTTATGACGCAAACGAAAAAGAAAGAAAAGAAGAGAGAGAGAGAAAAAAAAGCCTTACTTCATAGAAAAGAAAGATTACATAAATCCTTCCCTGTATTAAAAAGAAGATGCCGAACTATCTATCAACTTTCACTTTTTAAAACAAATTAATTACATGCTTTTGAGGAAAGATGTGAACGTGTGTGATAAAACGTTAATATAGACTTCTTGTGTTAAGTTGAACTGTGTTCGAATGTAAGATACAAACATTTTTATGTAAATTTTCGCATTGTGTGGACAGGAAATTGTCTTAAAAGGGCTCAAATGAAATGAAGTGTAGGTCTAATGTTAAGAAAATATATAGATAGGCTATACTTCGGACACAAACTATTAAAGGAATGTACGTAACATTATACCACTTGTTAACAGAATGACATGGAATTTTCCTGTGGTATTTCTGCATAGGGCACTGACAACAAATTGAAAAGATGCATGAGGGGAAAAAAGACACCTTTTGATTGGGAACACACGGTAAAGCTATCTCGATAATGAATGGCCCAAAAGCTGGGAGTCAATTGGGGATGATTTGGCCATAATTTGAAATGGAAACACCGATTTTCTTTTTTCCTGCTCCCTGAGAAAAAGTACAAGGGACGCATTCTGTAGGCTCTGGAATCGCGATGAAAACACATGCTTTATACTCTCTTTTTCCTTCGCACTGTGGTTTTGTGAATCAGAAATTGATATTAGTTATATAGGTCACTGATAGTGGCGTCAGTGTGTAGGGATGTGAGGTTTTAACCCAGTGTTCAGACTTAGAAACAGGACAAGAAAAGGGAGATTTAATTGAACTGAATCGATAAGTTTGATGAACAATAATATTAAACACCGCAGATTATATATCACATGTGACGGTATGATGCAAAATAGGGAAATAAACATAGAAAAATCAAACTTATGTATAAGAAACAATTATTCTTGTTCGAAATGCCTGGGCTGTACGGGGAAAATATGATGCAGAAAAGAGGCCGGAGATTGTACGAGGCAAAATCGGAAAATAATCATAGGAGAATCAAACTTATATACACGTATAAATCATGAAAGATGAAAGACGAAGGAAAAAGAGAAATCAAGATAACTATGATTACAAACCATAATACATCAATGAGACAGAGTAATATGAGGAGAATCAAAAATAAATTTCATTATTTTCTCTGTCAATTTCAGATGCTTCAGTTTGGCAGGCGAAAGGCCGCGCTGCCCTTGAAGAGGCGCTTCAGAGGCAGAGACTCAACCTCAACATCGCAAAGAACATCATCTTCTTCCTCGGTGACGGACTCGATGTCACAACGACCACGGCGGCCAGGATACGAAAGGGCCAACTCGACGGCGGCATGGGCGAAGACGCGTCGCTACACTTTGAGCACTTTCCTCACGTTGGGCTTGTAAAGGTAAGCGAGAGAGAGAGAGAGAGAGAGAGAGAGAGAGAGAGAGGGGGGGGGGGGTGGGGGAGGGGGAAAGTAGTACTGATAGAATCGTATACTATTGCTGGGGCTCCGTAACACAAAGGTTTTCAATCAATCGCAAATTTGAAACAACCATTCTGATTGGTCCAATTGAGCTTTTTGAAGGAGATGGGCGTGAAACAATGATCTTGATTGGCCATTGTACCTTTGCGATTGATTGCAAACCTTTTCGTTACGGGGCACAGACGTAAGAGCTTACCTATTTCATGCACAAATTAACAACAAATGATGAGAAATTGTGCAATAAGTTTATATTTGCCCTAAAACAACACCACAGATACTAACGAAATAAACAATATCTTGATGACATAGAAGATATATAAGATGATAAAATAGAATTCATTAATTTTTTAAAATATCGACATGGCTATTTCTATTGTTTTTCCCCCTCAAATTTTTTTGTTATGGATAAGGTCGATATCATGACATTGTTGGGTATATTTATTATGGGGAGAATATTTTTGCTTATAGTTTGTTTCTGTGTGGTTATCTTCGTGGATGGTTTATTTCATTTTATCAAAAGGATTCATTATCTTATTTTCAAATCATTTGAAAAGAGGAGGAAATTGATAAAGTGCACAATTTCTTCATCAACAAATGATGTCATTTTCCCATTCCCCACTCAGACTTACAACACAGACCGCCAGGTCCCCGATTCGGCGGGCACAGCTACTGCCTATTTGTGCGGAGTCAAAAGTAAATTTGGCACACTCGGCGTGGATGACCGTGTGGAGAGAGGCAAATGTACATCGATAGAGGGCGCTGCAGTAGATTCGATTTTAATAGATTCTATGAAATCTGGTAAGTATTGATTGATTTATTATTGATTTATTTTGATTACGATATTGTGAGTTAGATGATGAACATCTGACGATTATAAACGTAAAGGAAAGTAGGGTATTTCCAATTTACGCATTTGACATTATCGAGAAAAAAAAATAACAAAAATTATTGCTTACAGCAATGGGATACATTTTAAAAAAAATCGACATTGAAAATGGCGTATTTCATAGTTCATCTGATATTTTCATCAATCATCACATCGTGGAGAGAAAAATATGTATTGAAAAAAAAAAACTGTCGTGAGTAAAAAAAAAAAAAATGAGTGAATTTTCACTGTGTTTTCACTCACCCGGGAGTCAAGGTGGTGATCACTTGTTTAGGAGTGAATATCAAGTGAAATCGAGTGCTCTCTAAAAAGAAAAGAATTTTCATTCCATTTTCACTCTATTTTTATTCAACTGAAGTGACGTCAGTTATCACTGGATTTTTTTTAAAAGAGTGAGTATATGTCTTTCTCTTTCTCTTTCAGGTAAGAGTACAGGATTCGTCACGACGGCTCGGGTGACCCACGCATCCCCCGCCGCGCTCTACGCTCACACCCCCGAGAGACGATGGGAGAATGACCACGATCTCGATGACAACGACATCAGGGAAGGCTGCAAGGACATCGCCCTCCAACTCCTCGAACACGGGCAGAGCATGAACGTAAGTTTGTATGGGGTGCGTCTCGGTGAGGTGCATGTGGTTGGGGGTGGGGTGGGGGTGTTAAGCAGGCACGTATCAATCATCTGATTATTCATGTGTGGAGACTGACCTTTAAGTCCCCATCTGAAAGATCGACGCAGCTCAGTTTGGAATCGAGGAACGTCAGAGTCAGTTTGTAGGCAAGGCCCCATCGCATGAGAGGCGTCATCCGACTGCGTTATTACAGCGCTGCTCAAGCATATGGCAATTAGCTCATAAGCCAGTAATTCAAGGCAATGTTTGCCTTGGTCATTTTCCATTTGTTGTTGTTGTTGTTGTTTTTGGTTTTTACGGTGCTGTCATTCAAAATATGAATATTTACGCCATCTCAGTTGCGTTGTTAAAAAAATAAGCCTTTTTATGACTTAATTATGTATTACTTTGTTTTTCTGTGAACAGACAATACATAAGGAGAGAGAGAAAAAAAAAGGGATCCTTACAATATACAAGGCCTAAATTATTGAGAGGAAAATTCGCAGCACGCGCAAGCTTTGGTACACCTGTCATACGACTGTAACAGAATTATAACACCTCCTCGCCCGAAAGGCAAAGTCTTGCCAGTCCGGCTCGGTACTTTGAGCAGACTTCTCGGTTTAGCTTGACATAGGCAACTCACAAGCCGCGCGGAGGCGCTCTGTTAGTATAGGTATAAAGACAGATGCGTATAATTTCACACGAATAATTCATTTGTTCATTTGTACGCCACCACTCTTACAAATGTCCCACCATATTGCTGACGTAGTCTTGAGTCAGCACAATGACGCCCCGTTTGCCAGGGGCAGAAGACAGAGAGCTGACGAGACCAAGTCACATCTCCCTAAGATATGAACCTTACGCTATCGATCCTATAATATTAAGACTTTGTGTATGCCCTATATGACACAAGATCTAAGATTAACACATCTGACATTGACTAAATTAGGACCATAAAAGTTAATAGTTTCCAACAAAACCTAACAAAAGTATCAAAGTCATAAGGAGACTAAACAAAAAAGACAGTTATGATCTGCGAATGTTTTATGCTGAGCAGGCACTGGTTTGACTCTTTATACATCTAAATATTATCTTCAATCTTCCTATATATTAATCAGATTTTAAAAAGAAAATGATAATACCTATGTTAGTGTATTTTCATTGATCTCACCAAATAATATCACGTCATGAGGCCTTTTATGAATTCAAAATCGAATCATACTTCAGGTTATCATGGGCGGTGGTCGTCGCGAGCTTACGCCGCGCAACGTAGAGGACCCGGAGTACGACGGCGACTATGGACAGCGACTCGATGGCCGTAATCTGATCGAAGAGTGGCTGGCAGACAAAGATCCCATGAGGTCGCATTATGTCTGGAATCTTCAGGACTTTAACAGAGTCAACCCTGAAAACACAGATCATCTTATCGGTAAGTATAACATGTATAATATTATTATTAATATTCAGGCCTAGGCCGCGATTCATAAAACTTGTTATCAATAACAAGTTACAATAATTGTTATATGCTACTGAAATCCTTTAATCTGATTGGCTGAGAGCAAATTTGTCAAAGAAATGTGACAGTTGTTATTGATAACAAGTTTTATGAAACGGGGCCCAGATGAAGGGCGTCACTGAAATAGTGTAATGAGGAGGGGTCAGGAATGTGTCCGATTAGCTGATATGAAGTCTGCCGACGAAAATAAAAATTTGTACAAAAAGTCAAACTTACATAGAAGAAAAAGGGTGGTATCTATAGATAAAATGAGCACAAAATGGATGTTGGTCGTCGTTTATTAATGTATCCAGTGTAGGGGTTGAGGCTAAACTACAGTCATCCCCATATATTTTCTTTGTCGATTGTTATGTTCTCGGCGGCCAGAGCACTCCTCTAGTCCCTCTACACAAAATTAATAATAAAAACAAATATTACATATGGCCTTAATGATAGGGTGAACTTGCTTTATTGATACGGGGTGGGGTGGAGAGTTTGGCAGATTGAACACTGCTTCCCCGAGTCCGAAAATATTTCGGTAAAAAAACATGTTTATATACCAGCACAAAATGCGACACAATCAGGTCAATATCATTTGTGAAATCTTCACCTGCTTCTCCATATTCATGAATCACAGGTCTGTTCCAACCATCTCACATGAAATACGAAGCGGATCGTCGATGGGACAGGGCCGGGGAACCCTCCCTTGCTCAGATGACAGAAAAGGCCATCAGAATCCTACAACGAACCAGCGACAACGGATTCTTTCTCTTTGTGGAAGGTCGGTATATATTATGAGGGACGAGAATACGTTAGTGTGGCGGATCCCGAGGGGAACATGGGGCGCGCGTATCCCATCCACCCCCTCCCTGACCAAACCCAATCTGCCTTACCTTGAATAAACAAAAGAATGGAAATATGCGCAAATGCGTAGTTGTGTGCCCCTGGCCAAGTTTGGTACCCTTTTTTGTTGTTGTTGATGCTTGCCAGCACTTCTTGCGACCTGTTTCACCACCTCTCTACCACCCACCCCCGGTTAGAGCATCCTGGATCCGCCACTGCATTGATGATACTGTAATTAATTTCAGTATTAGGAAAAATTATGTAAAAGATATTGACCTATTTTTACTGCCACTAATTCGACATAGTTGGAAATTTCGGATTGTTCAGACTCAGTGCCATAGGAATGCATTTATGCCTCCACCGTGTTTTTTGTGTGGTTAATTTAGAAATATTACAAAAACCTATTTGTGACTATATGATTTGAATACTGACCTATTATTTCATATGGAAAATTCATATATCCAATTGCTATTTTACAGACCCACTATTACTACAAGCAAATAAAAGTCGACCACAATGACTTTCACATAGAAGAAGAACCCTAACGGTATTATAATGAACACTTCATAATTGCATTTAAAAAATATTTACAACAGGTCTACCCTTTTTCAGCTTAAAGCGGGAAGGTGCATGGTCATAATTTTATCTTTGGACAGGGACAGAAGAGAAAAGGGGGGGGGGGGGGAGAGGAAATGGTGACAGAATCGGAGAAACTGGGAGTATTGTAGGGTATTTTCAATTCTTATAAATCGGGCCGCGAATCAGAGCGTGCTTAAAACAATGCGGGAAAAGGGACTCAAAATATGATACATCTCGTTCGTTCATCCAGAAGAGCAACACCCATAGTCCCCGGTGATATGTGAAAAAGTGAGATCAAACTTGCTGAAATCAGGGGAGCGTTTCATCAAGCGTTTTGTCAGTGATTTTTACTTACAAATTCGCTCTCAGCCAATCAGATGCAAGGATTTCAATAGCTTATAACAGTTGTCGGTAAAAATCACTGACAAAACGCTTGATGAGACGCTCCCCATATCTATCTATCGTCCACTTGTCAAGGAGATTTATCTGAGACGGATCGGTAAACACACAGACTGCTATCGGCCCGTATCGAACTACCTTACATGTGTAGCTGAACGCGCCCATGGGAGCAGTGCTGATGACAGGCGAGCTATGCTGAAAGGGTCGCCGGGCAGGGCAAAGTGCGTTTGCATTGCGACCTTGTGGTATAAGAAACGACTTTATAACGACTTTTACAAACTAAACCAAGAGTTTTCAAGAAATTTTAAAGTGATTTATCCAAAACATAAACTATAAAATCTTCATCATGTTCACATTTGAAAAATAAATCTAAATCTGAACAGTAAACATTAATGGAATGATGGATAAAGAGTTATATTCTAGAACTACTTCTCAATTGGATATTTACCATAATGGTGATAATTGTATTATAAAATGAAACCGATCATATAATTTTTTTTTTATTTGCTGATATAATGAAATAAAAACAAGTTGTCCTAGAATAGTATAATACATTGTAACTATCAGGTTTTTTTGTTGTTGTTGTTGTTGTTGTTGGTTTTTTTTTGAGAACGCGTTAAAAGCAGAGCCATCCATTCACAGAGTTTGGTCAACTCGTTTTCAGTTGGCCACAACATGGCGTATATATAATTCATTTTGCATTCTCCGCCTCTGCTTCTTTCTTCCTGCACCATTCATTTGCATAACCATAATTCATATAAATAACGGTAAATTCTTTAGCAGTAGATATATATATATATATATATATATATATATATATATATATATATATATTGCATTCAACGAAGAGATAGAACATGAGGCAAGCATATCGCAAAATGTGCATTTTGGGCATAAAAGCCCTACACTTGTTGTCGAAAAATGAATTTGAAATTCTATCACAAGTGTCCGCCCATCTTGTGTTGACGTAGCCACAGGGATAGGATGGCCCGGGGCAGTGGAATTTAGAGCAAATCTTTGTTTCATAGCCAGGAGGTTAGCAAACTCTGCTTCTAGGGTTGACTGTTTAGGGGCCTCCAACTAACTGACATGATTTCAATTTCAGTATATTTGTGTGGAGAAAACAATCTAGAATCATATTTGTAGATACGTAAATAAAAGTAAATATTGTTAATTTTGTCAACCTAAGGATTTGTTTATTTACTTTTCTCCTTCATGATGCCCTTTTTATTTTCTTTGCTACTTTTATTCCTTGGAATGATGAATAGAGACCATTTTGACTCATAAATACATATTAATGTAAGGGTGTCACTACAGGGGATTGTGAGTTGTGACACCCCCATTCAAAATGTCTTTTTCATGCCTTGTCCGAAATTAAAAATAGGAAATAATTTAACAACAAAAAAATGGAACATTTTGAAAACTCTGTTAGCAAATAAAAAGTCTAAGGACTCTTTTTTGTATATTTTACTATTTTAATCAGCAACCTTTTGAAAATGTGTTACGACACCGACCCCCCCCCCCCCGCCATTTAAAATGATCTAGAGACACCTGAATAAAAATAGGAGAGAAAGGGAACACATTTGAGAGGATTTGTTAATACATACTCTTTCTTTCAAAAAAAAAAAGAGTGAATTTTCACTCTATTTCCACTCCCCTGGGAATCACTTCAATGATCACTTGTTTATGAGTGAATATCAATTTATTTTCTCTCTAAAAAGAACAGAGTGAATTTTTCACTCTATATTTTCACTATATTTTCATTACGCGGAGAGTGACATCAGGGGAGCGTTTCATCAAGCGTTTTGTCAGTGATTTTTACCGACAAATTTTCTCTCAGCCAATCAGATGCAAGGATTTCAGTAGCTTATAACAGTTGGCGGTAAAAATCACTGACAAAACATTTGATGAAACGCTCCCCAGTTATCACTTAATTATGAGTGAATATCGATTTGTTTTAGAATGCTCTCTAAAAAGAATAGAATGGATTTTCACTCCCCGGTTAGTCACATTAAGTGATCCCCCCTATTTTTGTGTGTGTAGAGAATACATCACTCCATCACTCCCTCACATGGTCATGTCGAGATGTGTGGACTACCCCCAAGAGATGGTGATGAAAAGCTAAAAAAGAAAGAAAGAATGAATGATTGAAAGAAAAAGAAATACAAAATGGCGGAATCATAAAGGCCTCTCATTCTGCAGTTGAATGTTATTGGTGGAAATAAACTTTCTCCACACATTATCAACATCCTGACCACGGCGGTCCCAATAGAAATGACTCCCTCTGTCACCATCGCTCTTAAACCATGCTCTAGAAATGGATTATGAAAACAAGCATAATGTCTTTATCCTGTCTTTATCATGTTGGCAGTTTTCAGCAGTATTGCACGATAGACCACCAGCTTTCACGCAGTCTCCTTGAAAGTTTAAGAAATTGAGGAAAATTGTGTGTTAGAACAACAAGCGCCATTGTTGTTTTACCTTACCTATCGACCATACTCCTCATTTTCCTATTCTCTTACTTTAAAAAAAAAAGAAGTCATGCAGTGTGTAGAGTCTCTGTCTTTCTAAATTGCATTTTCATCAGCATTGAACAGAACACCAGCGAGTTAAAGAAACTTTATTGAAACTGAAAAGGTTTTGGGCAAAATTGTGTGTGAAAACAACAGGCGCCAATGTTGGCTTGCCTTATTTTTTTTCGACTATACTCCTTATTTTCCTTGTGTTTTGCTTTATAAAGCCATAAAGTTTATAATGTCTTTATCTTCCTATCTGTAATGTTGGCATTTTTATCAGTATAGAATAGACCACCAACTACATACAGAAACCTTCATGACATTGACAAGATTTTGAGCTAGGTTGAGTGTCAGAGAAACGATCGTCACTGGGTTTTTTTTAAACCAAATTTTCCGACCATACTCCTCATTCTCCCTTTGTTTCATATTTTAATTTAGAAAACAAAACTAAGGCCATGAAGTTTGTAACGTCTTTATCTTCCTATCTTTCATTTTGGTAGTTTTAGCAATATGTGTACCACTAGACAAAGAAGCCATGAAAAGGAGACGGTACAGAGATTTCACTGAGCGAGAGCGCAGAGTGGGTCTAACCATTTAGGGGGCACTGGTGTCATGGCGGGGGGGGGGGGGAATTTACTTCCTGAGTGGATGAAATGCAAAAGAGCAAAGCCACCTCGTAAGCGGAGGGAGTGAAAGGGGTAGTATCCTCTTCTCTTTTTTTTTTTACATTGCCTTCCACTCACTTTTCCCTTTTCTCTCTTTCTCCCTATTTTTCACCGTCCTATTGGGGGAGGGTGGGGCACGAATCCTGTGTCTCTCTGTATCTACGCCAGCGCACCGAATAACCTACCCATGCCGAGTGCCCAAAGTTCAAAGTCGAGGTAAACGTGGAGGCGGGTGGGACGGCGAGTCGGTCGGTGTTCATGGCTGTGGTCATTTGGCATTGGCGGCAGTGCTTAGCCCAATTCTGAAAAATCTCTCTCAACACGCTTTGTGACAGAAGCATTCCAACCAGAGACTGGCTCTGATTCCGACCGCCGAGTGTCGCCATCAAGGGACCGATTGAAGGGCGATGGATGGGGGGAGAGCGATTCGAGGCGGCGGGAGCGAGCGTAAGCGGGGTCTTTAAATTAGGTGCTCATCAGGGAGATGATGTACAAACAGAACGCTTTTAACATCTGCGATGATCGACAAAGTCCAATGCACAACTCTTAAATGTCTTGAATAGATCATTTTAATAATTTCCAATTGTACTAATAGTATTAGAAGGCAAAGGACAGTATTTGAAAATATTTTGAAATCAATATGCCTTCTATGTGGAGCTGTCATTTTATGTCCCATGTATCATGGTTAACACTTGAAATGGAGTTTCGTCGTCGTCGATTCTTACCGTTTGATATATCTCGTGTTTATATATTTCTCTCTTTTACCACTTTGTTTTCTTGCATTCATTCTACATTTCACATTCTCCGCCTCTGCTTCTTTCTTCCTGCACCATCATCCTATTTTTTTCTGTTTCCCCATCTCTCTTACTCTATATTTATCTTAATCTTAGATTCCCCCTCATCACTCTCCTTTCTCTTGCCGTTTTTTTTTCTTCTTCTCTATCCCTTCTAACCGTCTCTGTCTTTTTTCCCCTCTTTCTCATTGTCCTCTTCTCCAACTCTATATAATTTCTACCTCTTCTACAATTTCGTTCCTTTGTTGATTTCGATTGATGGTTGCTGAGAGAGCAAGGAGGAATATGTATATTATGACTAGAGTCGAGCAGCAAACGGGGCCTACGGCTCTACGTCCTACGTGATGGACTTAGGCTTATTGCCTTACCAAACATGCCAAAGTGCACTAACAGCGATTTGACTTCGACTGGGTTTCGAACGTGGGATATTCAGGTTTTAGTGGACCACTCCTCTACCACTGGGCCATTACGCCTTGTTCCTTCATAACCATCTCTTTTCCCTTCTCGTTTGCCACCTCTCTCTCTCTCACACACTCACTATCTCCCTCTCTTTATTTTCTTCTCTTACCTTTCTCTCTCGCTGCAGCTGGTCGCATCGATCACGGTCACCATGACGGGATGGCCCGAGACGCCCTGACCGAGACCCTTGCCATGGACGACGCCATCGGTGTCGCTCTCCGCCTCACCAGCTCAGAGGATACCCTCATCGTATCGACTGCCGACCACGCTCACGTGATGACCATGGCTGGCTATCCGTCCCGAGGAAACCCTATTCTAGGTAAGCGACGATGGTGACAATGACGATGATACTGAGGGTGATGATTAGGATGATGACGATGATGACGAGGGTGACGATGTTGATGGTTGTGGTGATCACTGGGAGTTGAATGAAAAAATAATAATGCAATCATAATACGAATATCAGCAACCTCTCAAAAAATCTAATTTAGACTTTGAAGCCAATCCATTATTCTCGGTGTATGGTATGGTTATTATGGTAAGGAGCAGTGGATCGCCAGACCATTTTTAATAGAGGTATCTGACCATAGATGCCGACAAGTTAGTCAAAATGTTTGTCAGATTTTCAAGTTTGCCGACCCATGGTCCAAACTCTTTCCAACAAGAACAAAAAAGAAAAGTCATAAATCCTTTTGCGATTCCTCGACAGGGCTAAAAAATGTATATAAATTGCCGACAGAAGGATGTTAAAGGGGTGTCACATCACGTGATGATCATGGCGCAAAAGACAGTTCCAGTCACAGACGCGGTCCTAACGTCAGCAAAGAGGCCTCTGTGAGCCGAGTTTTTGCGTCGTAAGTTACCGCCGACGGCAATGTGCCATGAACGTCGCTAGAGGTCTGAGGTGGATGTAACACCTCCTTCCCATTCCCCCTTTTTTTTTCTTGTTGGAAAACATCCATCAAAATGATCTAGCGACTCCTCTACATAGCGTTATTTGCTGGCGGCGAAATTGTACCCGACTAATTACTGTATGGCATAAAGACATTATGACTCAAGAGTTATTATGGCAAACATACCTAATTTAGCTTAGTATGAATAATTCAGCAAATATCCAAATGGAATCGAAAAAGGTCATTATATATATTTGTTAAATTTGATTTAATTTTTTTCTGTTTTAATATATGCATACATGATACTTATCGAATCAAAGATTAAACATAAAACAATGTAATAAATTTGTATAAATCAAACTAACAAGACAAATATAAAGGTATTGAGAATTAGAGTACAAAATTATAAAAACTACTTTCGAAAAATCAACTGAAGGCAATTTCAGTAGCCTTGATTATCACCTTTAGAAATGTGCGAACATTACAATGGCGTATTACGTAATCCGAACCTGATTTCTATGGGCATTACATTAGGCCTTTGAAATTACCCTTGAGTTTATTTTTTGAAAGTAGTTTTTATCGTGTTAATAATAATTTACAAGAACGGATCATTATTGAGCTAACGTATACCATGACACGGATACTGATAACCATAAAAAGTCCCCTTTCGAATTAATCAATTTTTACTAAATTTCAATCACACTGTGAAAAAATTCTCCCAAATTTTACTTTGCTAGCAACTGTGCTTGATTCTCTCATGTCACTTTTAGGTCTAGAGGACCACTACCTAGCCGACGATGATCTACCTTACGCTACCCTCAGCTATGCCAACGGCCCGGGGGCCAGACATCTCGCATCGTCGTTCCAGAAGCATGGCGCTCGTGAAAATTTAACTTCAGTGGACACAGGTATGGAGTAATTTTGATGGAAAACTAGTACGCTGGCTTTACATGTACTATAATGGTGCCCCGTGGGGCGTCGGTACAGCCAATGAGGGGACACGGGTGTCATGGGGATGGGGGAGGGGGCGCTGCAGGAATATTAAGTGGATGAAGTAAGAGAGAACGGGGTAACTTTGATAGTTCATAATTCATAAGGACCACTATTCATAACTACTCATAAGGACCGCTATTCATAGCGCGTGTTAAATGAATAGCGGTTTTCTATGAATAGCGGTTCCTATGAATAGCGAGGGGACCCGGAGAGAACAAGGCCATCGAGTAGGGGATGTGAGGGGGTCGTGTAATTTTTTTTTTCACGTTGCCTTTCCATCCCTCATCCACTCTTTTTTTTACCCAATTGATTGGGTGCACGTCACTTTAAAGGGACCGAAAAGTCGCCAATCGTGGTGTTTGGAGCTTGGCCCGGCTCGGGTAATATTCAGGAATCGCCGTACATCTTCGGTAAACGAGCGCGCAATTGCAGTGATACGCATTCGACCAAAGAAAGACGAACTGAACAACCCAACTGACAAACTACCCCACCCTCGACGGCAATTTTTTTCACTGCTCCAAGATTGTTGTTAAGCACGGCCTTGCAATAGGGACAAGCGAATGAAATTGAACGTACATCGATATCGAGCGGTGGCTCCCTTTAATACCCCTGCCTTTATCCGACTAATGGACAATATCAACTGAGTCGTTAATTCTATTTGTTTATTTATTTCTTTATTATTATTATTATTATTATTATTATTATTATTATTATTATTATTATTAGTATTATTATTATTATTATATTTT
The DNA here is from genome assembly GCA_025618425.1 of Heliocidaris tuberculata. Lineage (NCBI taxonomy): Eukaryota > Metazoa > Echinodermata > Echinoidea > Camarodonta > Echinometridae > Heliocidaris > Heliocidaris tuberculata. Next base: position 17,026,193 of record CM046844.1, on the reverse strand, counting down.
GCATTTCAGAGGAAACTGGCCACAGGCAGCAGGCGTTGGTCCCTTTCGACGAGGAGACCCACGGCGGGCAGGACGTTATGGTGTACGCGCGTGGTCCGATGTCGCATTTATTCCACGGCGTTCAGGAACAGAGCTACATACCTCACGTAATCCGCTACGCAGCTTGCCTCGCAGGCCAGACCGAGCACTGCACCCACGGGCAGGCCCGTTGGTGCGAGGGGGCTTCGGCAAGCAGTAGCACGAGGACCAAGGCACCAGCCCAAGTCCAGGACCCCATGGACGCGGGGGCCGTCGGTTGGCGGGCGCGCGGAGGAGGAATGTTTCAAGTTATCATGTGCGCGTTTTTAGTGAGTGGTGTCAGGTGGATAATGGGAGCGACTGCGTGATGTGGACTAGATTTTTTAGATATTACTGATGAATATCCTGTTTTAAACTCTTCATGTTTCGCATTCCAAAAGAAACGGGTTATAGCAAATGTAACGAAGGACCTATAGTGTAAAACATAGCTTTAAGAACACCACCAAGATTATGAGAACCCAAAAGGTCAGATGGGTTCCGTTCCCAGAAGTTACCTTCAAACATAATCGGGAACATCTTTTAATATAGTGGAAAACGAATTGGCTTATGTATTACAGGAAAACCCTGCTGTAGCGAGAATCCTAATTGGCATAATGTTAGGAGAACCCTGATTGTGAAGAACTTGTACTTGTTAAAGTGAAATAAACAATCAATAAATAAATGATTAAATGAATAAATACATATACAGAGAATTGTTGGAGAAACCCAAATTGGCTTGTGTTTGAAAATCCCTAAGTTAATCATGTTAAAAGACACCTCCCCCCCCCCAAAAAAAAAAAATAATTTTACCATTTTTGGCAATCTCTTGTTGGAAGAATTGGATAAGAAGCTTGTACATGATGTCGTGTTACAGTACTAATTACAGATTTAAAGAAAAATTAAAACTTATTTTTTAAGAAGAACAACAACAACAAAAAAGTAACAAAGAAAAAAAAAGTTTTTAAAAAATTATATATATATATATATATATATATATATATATATATGAAAAAAAAATTACCTAAGACGAGCTCATTGCATTGATTTATGATAATTCATAGTTAATTTAAATGAAGCAATTTTCATATACTAGGATTTTCAGCTGAACATTTTTCCCGTTACATGTCGTTTTTCCGGAAGCTCGTTTCTAAGAAGGTTCTTATTTCCGAAGGTTTGTTTATTCGGAGGATTCGTTACTTCGAAGGTTCATAATTCCGAATGTTTATAATTCCACATATGAAATAGGGTTCATAATTCCGAAAATGTACTATTGAATCCTTTTTCATTTTCGGAATTGCGAACGTTCGGAATTATAAACCTTCGGAGTAATGCAACAAATGTTCGGAATTATACCCGCTGGTATGGGAATATTGTATTTCAGAATTATCAACCTTCGGAAAAACAAACCTTCGGAAAAACAAACCTTCGGAAAAAAAAAACCCTTCGGAAAAACGAGTGCTCCCCGTTTTTCCTTATATACTGTAAATGTCTTATGATTTTGATAAAGATTTTTTACACGGGCAGATTGAGATGTTCCCTTTAAAAATCTTGTGTGCTGTGTAATTTTCATGAAATTGATTTTCACTAGTAGTGTACAGTTAGTTAACTATGTTTAGAAATTAATGTAATGTATCTTTATTTGTTGTTCATTGAACAAGGCAAAACAGTCAGTACATTCATAGGATGTTTATTTTGGTGAAAATTTTTTATGCTGCTTCTACTCTATAGAGAACGAGTTCGAGAAAAAAACAAAGGAAAATAACACGAATATTACAACACATGCTGCTGTACCTTTAAATGTAAGTGACAGATCGGATGCACTTTTAGTAAAGTTTTTTAAGTATTGATGGCTTTAATATTTCGTTTTTGTATTAACATTGTGTACCAGTGACGTATCCAGCACATGGCAAATATTGTGTATCCCTTTCCCGTTTGCAGGAGAAGAAAATTCTGTGAAACTAATAACAAGTAATTCTTGTTTTAGTAGGAGTGAGTGCCTCAGGAAGATATCTTAAAGAGTATTGGAAAATTTATTTGGGAGAGTTGACCCTAGCTAGTAGCTAGCTTTGTTTTGGGTAGCCAAGACAATTCCCCCACCTGTTTGTTGATTTCTGGATACGCCACTGTCCGCATTCGTTTAATCTTAAATATATAAGAATACACACACACACACACACACACACGCACGAACAATATTATATATGTGTGTGCGCGCGCGTGTATAATATAATGGCTTATTCTACAAATTGTTCGATTTTGTAAAAACTCCGAAAAAATATGCAGACAATGCAGGGTATCCATGTATAAAGCATGATCGCAAAGACTTTCAAGAAATCAACTCAATTTTTAATTTTACACCCTATTGGCACTACCCATGTTCTGATAAGTATTGTTTCTAATGACATTCAAAAGGTGATGCACAAGGTTTTTTTAAAGGTCTTTTCGATCGTGTTATAGTTATTTTATGTAAACAAAGTACTTGTTGGAATTTTTTTTACTGTACTATAGTTGTAAGTAGTTAAGGTGATATTGTATGTACATATTCACATGGATATTTTTAGAACTTAGTTGTATTTTATTATTCTAGAATGCGCATTCATACTGGACATGTCATATACCTCTGAAAATAACTCCGCAATGCCTTCGATGATTGTAACTTAAATCCTTGTCTGTATTTTGTATGAACCTATATTAGGTGTGGCGATAGTAAAGTAAGATATATATACTATTTCAAACAGAGAAACCATGTCAAAGATGATGATAGAATACAGATAGATGAAGGGGCCTAAGAAAGAAATTGACATTTCATATTGCTTCCAAAAGCACTGTCAAAAACTTCTATTAGCACGAATAGGCCAGTAATCAAATATGATAGAGAAAGAGGTCCTTTCATTAGATTGTACCAACTTGGCATACACATGTAAATAAACAACCTATAGCAATCAATTTTAGTCTTCCTTTGTATCAATACGTATATCGGATGAAAGAAACCATTCCAGCTTTAAGCAATACATTTGAAAGTAAACAATATTTACGAGTTGTTTGGTTGAAACAATTCAAAATCATTGAATCTTCCAAAAACCTTCAGGTAATATGTACTTAAGTACATGTAGTAAGCAAACGAGATATATCTGGTTTTGTTTTTATTTCTTCATTTTACCGTAGACCCGTTACTTGTATGACTAGACATATTTTGGGTGCAGATGTTTTAGACTAGTAGACACAATATGCGCATGTTCAAGGTGGACTAATTTGAACCTAGGTCAACTTATAAGACCGGCTTATACACGAGGAGTCATTTGCTGACGTTAGGGCCGCGTCAGTGATATGCACGGTCTTTTAATTGCGCGTTACAAAAGTGTGATATCGTTTAAATGATCGATATCGGTTAAGTGATTGAAAAATGCAGTGCAAACAATACTTGTAATAACTGGCGCATGGTTTAAATACCTCTACACACCTCTACAGGCTCGACTAGTACTGACGCAATCGAATTGACGCCTCGCGTGAGCTGGGGATCAGTCCACTGATATATGGGAGTGCTAAGTGTCAATATCTTCGTTCTGTACAAATAACCGTATCTATACTGTATCCTGAAAATGATAAATGGAATGACACAAGAGTCGTGATAAAAAGATGATCTCCTGACGGCATGGTTATCGTTTAGTTATTAATTGCAGAATTATGTCATTTGTAAAGGATGAAGTGGTTGGGCATTAATAGCTCCATAAATCAGTGGACTATCAAACTTGACCCGTTTACATTATTGAAGCCTTGACAATTCTTCACGAGAAAAGGGTTCAGTTTTAATTCTTACTTTGGGTATTACTCCATTAAATGTAATTTTTCATGGTGTACAAATATAATAAAATTTTACAATGATGAAAAACAAATGAATGCTGTGTGAGTTTGCTTCTGGTGCAGTCGTAATACTTGTTAGTAGATGTACATATCACATTCATACACACACACACACACACACGCACACGCACAAACTCACGCACGCGCCCACACATTGAAACAAAAACCAGCTGGATAAAACTATAAACTCGCCTCCATCCTAAGGAGCAACATTCTTGTAATGAAGAAACAATACTCAAATTCTAAATCATTTACACACCCTGTCTAAAACATGTCTCTCTCATTAATCTGTACCTTTATTATTTCATGTCTGGAGAATAGCTTTTGAACAGAGACTTACATGTACTGAAGCTTTTTGTCTGGTGCTCTGAGTAAAAATTTTCAAAAAAATGAACAGAAAGCTGAAGTCAAACAAGTTTCTTGTAGCTTACTAAGAAGTTTATTTTTCAAAAAACCTCTCCTCTTCTTCTCCCACCAAACACAGCTTTCTCACATTTCTAAAAGTAAAACAAAATATGTCACATCGGAAGCCTGCATATACGAAGCTCAAGAAACAACTGTTGTTTATTCAACCTTTCTTCAGAAACAAATATACATACATATCAGGTCATATAAGGTTAAATTCTTTACAAATGAAACAAATTTTGACTTTGTTTCTTCCATCAAACAGAGGAGGTTTTGTCCCTGTCAATCAAGAATGCTACTTTCAAATATTTATAATCCTTTTTGATTAAAAAGCACAGGTGGCATGTCTGAATGACTGGCACCGACTTTAAGGGGGCTTCAAAATCAAAATTATGTTTTCACAAGAATTCCAGGAAAGAAATGATAAGATAAGCAAGAATTTTTATCAAACGAGACTGCAGAGGCTTGAACTTTTAAAGGCATTACTTAACATTTTCAATTTAAAACCATAATTTCACCTTTTTTATATGATTCGAGTTAGGTAAGGAATTTTCAACAAACAAAACTGTAGTCTTGAACTTGTGAAGGTATCATTTAACATTTTCAAGTTAGAACGGTAATCAATGTTTCTTTTTTTTTCTTTCCTCTTTGATTTGTGTCGGGGAAGGAAACCTCCCTTTTCCCCAATGACATTAATTTGAATGCATCTGGGAAGTTAAAGCTATTTTGTGCCACAGGTTACAAACAACATCTAAGATCCAAGTACATCAGGGCCCCGTCTTGTGAGGAGTTGCGATTGATTCAAATTGATCTCAACTTAAGATTAATTGCAACTGTGTACTTAAGAGATAGGAGTTGCAATTAATTTTGAGTCGAGTCTGAGTTTGATTTGAATCAACCACAACTCTTATAAGCGGGGCATACAGGTGTATTGATTCTATTTGAAGTAACCCTACCAGAGCCTGTTTCACACCAAATGCGAGTGAAATGACAGATTTTTAATTATCAATTCATGTTTCATAACTCCAAAAATTGACACAA